>JARFJB010002539.1:0-5000 GCA_036346205.1 Vesta saturnalis
AGTTTAGTTAACTGTAACATTATGTTTTCGATATGCTTCGGAAGTCATAATTTCTGCATTTCAGTTTATTACATTCATAGAATTCGTTTATAAATAGAATATCTTGGCTTAGTAGTATGTTCTGCTTCAATCCTAAAAAGGAGAAATAATTTGCATTAGATAAGATGTGTGTTACATAGTTTTTATAAAGAAAACAGTAAGAACGATAACGTTACAAAGTATGTTGAAATTACAAAAACATAAGTGTGCGTAATGAACAATTATTGTGAGGAAACCTTACCTTAGGTGGTCTAATTGAGTTATACAAGCTGGTTTTAAAATTATACGTGAAATAAGCGGATGTGAGTATAAAACAGTTTAGAACTCTTCCGAGCGCATACGTATGGAAAGTGTAGCACATGTTGAGTGAAGCCAGACCGGAATTTATGGTGAACTTATGTTTTTGGGGTCACAGAATTCGAATACGAACTTATTGTGTCCCTGAAAAGTAGAACTAGTTAATTATAAGGAAAATTTTATATTTGAATTTACATAGAAAATGAGTGATTTTATGTGTAAAGTATTGATTGTGTTACAAAATATGGCAAGTAGGGTATCATTTTGAAGGGAATTGCATATAGAATTTATTGGTAATTCTGGCTTTGAGGGGTTTGTTTATATAAGTTAGATATTTGTTAATTTAAAAATTAATAACATTTAAAAAATGTGTTATTCAATCAGAGCATTTGTTTGTATTGTAAGTTGCTAAGTAGAAAGCTAAAATTTAAAGAAAAAGAAAAAGTGAAGGTTTGTTATGTGTCTAATCAGTCCATTGTGGAATTTTCCAAGGAAGAACATGTATAACTCAGAGCAAGTATAAGCAATTGATTTTATAAAACTAACCTAATTTTGATCTGCGACTGCGAATAGCTAAAAATAGCTGGTTCGCGTTTTAGCTAAAAATTATAGTGACAGCATCTTCTCTAAAAATGGCTGATACGCGTCATCATTAAAGAATAACCCGTAACCAGACGTGTGGTTTTAATCTCTACTATGCAAGTGTCACAAAAGAAATAACCCGATGTAAAGAGCCAGAATCTTTTACCAAAGTTTTATTTAATTAATTGTTTGTTAGACAATTTTACTTAAATTGCAGATATTCCAAGTAATGAATGTTCACCCCCGATGATGTTTCAAAAACGTTAAGATTCGTCTTACTTCAGTCCCCCTCCAGTATAACGACCAATCTTTGAATTAAAATTACCACCAGAAGCCGTTCCCGCCTTCGCCAGATTTCAATTAAACCACTAGACGCGCTACTGGTGTTCACCGAGCTGGTAGTGTAATGGGTTCGATTCCCGTTACCGTCTACCATGTATGAGGTTTTTCCAGGGGGTTTTCCTCATACACCTGTGGCGGCATGGTCACTGCGTATATGCACACCATGTGCGGCTACTTTGGCGAATGCTGGGGTAGTATTTTTCCCCTCAGAACCCTAACTCCATTCCTTCCGATCCTATTCTGACCACACCCATCCCTAATCCCACCATGCATATACAGGGTGAATCTTATCTAATCCGCCAAAATTAAAGAAGTACTAGAATTCATAATTATAAGCAAAAAGTTCATGTACATGGGTCCGGAAATGCGTCGTTTCCGAGATACATAGTGTCAAAGTTGAAAAAGAAATCGCGTTTTCTTCAATATCTTTCGACTGTTTCGAAATAATTTCATGAAATTTCGTATACGATGGTTTTTGAAATGAAATATTCAAATGTGTGGTCCATTTAGTTGTGTTCTCTAGAGGCGCCAGCAACCATTTCGACCCTTTTAAATCATTGCAATTTTTTGTGCTACACTGTATACCATTTTGGACTAGAAAAATCGATTCTCCTATCTTTTCTGCTAAAAGGGTATATTTTAGTGATGTCGCTAGGAGCAACCGTTTCTGAGAAAAACACATTTAAAACTCACTATGTTTATTTATTTAAAACTTGTAAGGAACACTAAAATATCCAATATTAAAAACAAGAAAAGAAATTAATATTAAAAGTAAACATGTTCTTTTGATAACAACTGTTCAAACAACTGTCCCAAAAAAAACCCCATATACGGAATTTCATGAAATTATTTCGAAACAGTCAAAAAATATTGAAGAAATCGCGATTTCTTTTTTCAACTTTGACACCCTGTATCTCGGAAACGAAGCATTTCCGGACCCATGTACATATGAACTTTTTTGCTTAGAATGATGAGTTCTAGTGCTCCTTTAATTTTGGCGGATTAGATAAGATTCACCCTGTATACTGTATGTATGCTGGGAATCCATGATTGTGGCTGAAGGAGCTTGGAAAGCTCGAGCTGGGGAGGGAATGAAATACGGGGCCCTTTCCCTTTCCCTACTGGCGCTCTCATTCTCATGGGTCTCCGTTGAGAGCCCAGGTCTTTTCATCATCATTCTCCGTCTGCCTGAACTCACTTCAGTCCCTTAGAGGCTACTGCATGTCAGTTTAATCACAGAACCTTACACACACACACACTCATTCGTCACCCTGGGGGCTTTTCCTGACGCATTATTTCACTTACATCGTCGGACAGAAAGGCTGCTTTCGTAAGTTCTGCCCAGAATCTCTTAATTGATACTCGACACATATTTTTCACAAACTCACACTCACACGCCACCCCAGGCTACCTAAACAAGTGAAAGTAGCAAGCCGCCCACAGCAGACCTTTATTTCGGTCTCCCCGCTTTGTAAATTGCGATAACATTCGCGAATGTTTACTTATTAGAAGTCCTGAGACCGTCTTCGTTAATGCTCGCCCATCGCGAGATATTAATCTACTTCTTATTAGAAGTACTGAATCTATATCTGTCGTAAATTGCAAGTCGCGATAACCCAGATTGAAGGGAATAACCCTTTTAATATTTACATCAGCTAGGTCGCCACGAGAGAATTCAGAGGATAAAATAAATCCTACATTAAAATATTCGTTAGATAACGACGTACGTAAAACGTTTCGTTATCATGTCAGCCTGTATAGATAAATACTCGTGTAAACAAAACGTTCCTGAAGGTTTTCAATACCTTACGCCGTCCCAAGGTTAGGGAAACCTTACTTCCTATGGAAAGTCCTTAACAAAGTATTCATTCCAGGTTGCACGTCGCGCCAATCCAGAATTAAAGAATCAATCCTTCTTTTATAATACCCATACCCGTAAAACGTTAAGTTTATCTTGTCTACCTGATAAACATTCCTGAAGACTAAAACGTTTCTGAAGGTTTAAATACCTTACGCGCATCCATGTATTGTTTGAGTTTTTATTGTTGATTGTGTTGCGTTGTCTTTAGTGATACAAAATGTTTTAACCAACGAAGAGTTATTTCACATGATAGCTGTTTATTTTGATTGCATGGGAAATGCTACAGTTGCTGCAAGGGGATATGTGCAGCCATATCCTAAAGGACGCCACCTGACTGAAAAGGTTTCTCTTCGTTTGCGAACAACTGGAAAAGTTCATGTTCCCTTATAACGCAGACATCGCAGGGGACGCACCGAAGAGAATATTATTAATGTTTTAGCATATGTCCAGTTTAGTACTCGTCTAAGTAGTAGAACTATTGCGCAGGACCTCAGAATAGCTCGAGCTACCGTTCAAAACGTTCTCAAGGAGCACAGGTAAGCGAACTTTTGAATCTCCACTATAAACTTGCAAAGGTTTACTTAATGCTTACCCTACAAAAACCAGTAATATCCTATTGAATCAGTGGTCACCATCTTGTTTCAGGTTACATCCATATCACTTCGTCCTGCACCAGGCATTGACTGCTGCAGATTTTGACCGAAGACTGGACCATTGCACTGGTTCTTGGGTATGATGGTATAAGTTCCTTCACGTACATTGTGGACAGATGACGCCACTTTTCATGGCAATGGAGATGTGAATCTCCATAATTCCCACTATTGGTCAAGTACGAATCCGTACTGGGTGAGTCCAGCACCAAGATCGTTCGTCTGTAAATTGTTGGGCAGGAATTCTAACGGCCCACTCTTTTTTAATAACCTACTATATGTTCACAATTACCTATGGTTTTTAAGAGAGAAATTACCGATTTTGTGAGAGGAAGTGCCCTTTGAAATTCGACAATGAATGCTGTTCCAGCACAATGGATGTCTAGCTCACATCACGGTAAATGTTCGGAATTTTTGGATGACAACTACCCTGATAGATGGATAGGACAGGGCGGTATCTTTCCACGGCCCGCTAGATCACCAGATTTAACATGCCTGGATTTGTATTTATGGGTCCAGTGAAAGATATAGTTTTTGCAACCGGACAGCCGGGATAACGTGATTGGACGATAATGAACTGTATACAAACTATTTCAGCTGCTGAACTAGAGAGTGCAGTTTGGTCTACGTGGGAAAGTGCGCTTAAGTGCATCGAAAATGATGGACGATAGTTTGAACATTTAGGCAGCATTGATTAAAAGTCAAAAATTTTCCAGTGTTTACATTGGAATGAGGGCGACGCTGTTGCTATTGGATTTGTTGTTACTCTGCAAAGAAAACGTTCTGTTATAATAATTGATTTGCAATAATTACCGTATTGGTGGTTCAAATAGATTTATTTCCTCCTTGTACCGAAGTAAAGATTCGAGTGTGTCCGTTGCTCTGTAAAACAAATTACTCAAATTAGTAAACTATAGATTATGTACTAGGTGCACGATCACACAAATTTTACATATATTATAATTACTTAACTTCCTCGTACCTCGGTTCATCGCCGGAATGTATTGTATTGCTACCACACTATATTGAGAATCTAATAAAGGCTTATTAATATCCTCCTGAACTTTTTCACTTTTCGGTTTCTTCCACTTACAAACTTGTATATTTTGTAGAACTTTTGGCCTTTGCTTTTCTAATGATAATGATAACTCCGTTTGCTTCTTTGGAGTTTCTATGTTATTCCGGTAAAGGACTGATGCTGAGTGATATAACCAACGTCAATTTTTCAC
>JARFJB010002539.1:10000-122500 GCA_036346205.1 Vesta saturnalis
AGTGTTCTGTGGTGTTACACATCAGATATTTTATATCAACTATGGATGTTGGCAGCTACTCAAACGAAGAAACGTTTAGGCTGCAATGCTACATTTTGTACCAGCAAAACTGTATTACTGCTGAAAACACGTATTCTAAAAGATATCTAGAGAAAATCTATTTTTAGAATACTAGTAACCAATTCGTAAGAGTACCTTGGCCAGCATGATTCCCTGACTTAACATTTTAAGACTTTTTTCTGTGGGGTTACATAAAAAATTAAGTATATTCTCAAACTTTTGAGAATGTAGAACGATTATTAAGACTCGTTATGTCTGCATTTAACATAATTACTCCAGATATGCTAACATGTGTTTAGGATTCAACCGTAAGAAGGGCTTATTTATGTTAGAAAGTGACGGTAACCTGTGTGAACATTTCTTTTAAATTTTACTTAATTTAACGTTTTGAGTAATTTTTATAGCTAATTTTGTCATAAAATACTGTTTTCAATGGCTACTTGACGAAAAAACTATGGAACAAAAATAAAATGTATAATATATATATATATATATATATATATATATATATATATATATATATATATATATATATATATAGACAGGGTCCGGCAACAAGAGCGCCTTCTTCTACATCTTCCATTTATATAAGCTAAATTAATAAAATTTGGAATGCAGTTATATTTTAGTTGTGTGCATATTTTAAAATTATTCACGCGAATACAGGTTGTTTATTTAAAGAGAACCAAATTTGTATAAAAAAATCTAAATGGAACACCCTGTATATTATTACTTTTTTGAATTCTACACATTGTTCCTAACAAATTCGCAATATATTTCCCTATCCCTAAATATAGGCGTTTTTGAGTTATTTTGATTTTTCTAGAAAAAATTGAAATTACAGAGTTTGCTTTGAAAACGTACCTCCTTAACTGTTAAAAAATAAAAGTTATCTAATTTATATGAGAATAAGTACACAGATAGAGCTTCCTTTTAATGTGAAGAAAATGACATAATTGCATACAGGATGCTTATAATTGACTTTCCAATCAACCATTATTCGAACTAGTAAAATGGCACTTTTTCAAATAAAACACCCTGTATATTATTACAATTTGGGTTTCTACATATTAACCCTTATCAGTTCGCCATACAACTCCCTATTCCTAAATATAGCCGTTTTCGAATTATTTTTAATTTTTCAAAATATATAAGATTATTGAGACATTTTTAAATCTACGGCCTCGTATAGATAAAAAAGAACATCATAAAACAATTGTATTATACATTAAAAAACGCAACAGAAACTAATGTATTATGATAGAAGACTAATTACAATTTCTGTACTGGAGGCATTGCATGTTAACAAGAATTTGACAAATATTTACTTCAATTTCAAGTAAAATTCTAAAATCAAGTGTGCTTCTTATAAAAATTGAATGTTTGACGTAAATAAATAAATCTGTAGTTAACCATTTACGAGTGTTATTGTTAGTAATCAAGATTTTTATAAAATGAATTTTACACAAAATGAGTTAGTTGATATGATATTCGTGTTGGGTGCTGCAGAAAGAAACTGTTTATAAGCCATACAATTTATGCTGAAAGATATGCAGATAGAAGACATCTAAACGCAAGATTGTTTCAGAAAGTTATGAGTAGATTTATTGCAACTTCATGTGCCAATTACTCCACACATGAACGTGTTAAACCTTCTACAAATGAAGATAGTGAATTGAGGGTTCTTCTCGCCATCGAAGAGGATCATCACAGAAGCCAAAAGGACATAAGTAAAATAGTTGGAATAAGTGAGAGATCAGTAGGCCGTGTTTTAAAGACGAATCGCTTACATCCCTATCATATCCAGTTACACCAAGAATTGAGCGATGCAGACTTCGATCATCGAGTAAGATTTTGTAACTGGGCCAGAGAAAAAATTACTCAAAACCCAAATTTTTTTTATAATTTATGGACAACGTTTCATAAGAATGGATTTGTTAATACACATAATTTTCATTATTATTCCTCAGAAAATCCACATTTATTAAGACAAGTTGATAATCAACATAAGTGGTATTTAAGTATCTGGGGTGCAATCCTTGGGGATTAGGTCATCGGTCCATTCTTTTTTTATGGACACTTGAATGGTGAGAAGTACCTTAACTTTTTGCGTAACGATTTACTGGGCTTATTAGAAAATATTACTCTTGATATTAGAGCCACATTGTGGTATCAACATGATGGCGCTCCTGCTCACTACTCTGCAGATGTAAGAGATTATCTCAATAGAGTGTTTCAAAATAAATTGATTGGACGAAATGGACCTGTGAGGTGGCCAGCTAGGTCCCCTGATCTGACAAGAATAGATTTCTTTTATGGGGATACATAAAAAGTATAGGGAACCTCAACCACTGCCGAAGATATACGTAATCGTATAACACAGGCTTTTCACATATTACTCCTGAGTTGTTGCGTAGAGTTGAACAATCTTTTAAAGATCGACTTCAGGTCTGCATCCGAGAAAACGGACAACATTTTGAACAATTATTATAAATCATTATCGTTAATGATTAGCGTTAAATTATTTTTTTATTTTATTAGTTTTGTATTTTAGAATAATTTTAATAATTATAGTGTATTAGTTTTTTTGCGTTTTTAATTTGCAATACAATTGTTTTCCACTTTTTTTATTTATACGAGGCCATGGATTTAAAAGATGTTCCAACAATCTTATACATTTTGAAACATTGAAAATAATTCGAAACGGCTATATTTAGGGATAGGAAATGTATATCAAATTGATAAGGTTTAATATGTAGAAACCAAAACGGAATAATATACAGGGTGTTCTATTTGAAAAAGTAAACTTTTACTAGTTGGAATAATGTCTGATTGGCAAGTTAATTGTAAACACCCTGTATGCAATTATGACATTTTCTTTGCATTGTAAGAAAGCTCTATCTGTGTACTTGTTCTGATATAAATTAGATAACTTTTGTTTTTCAACGGTTCAAAGCTATCTGTAATTTCAATTTTTTTTATAAAAATCGACATAACTCAAAAACGGCTATATTTAGGGATAGGGAAACATATTACGAATTTGTTAGGAACAATGTGTAGAATTCAAAAAAGTAATAATATACAGAGTGTTCAATTTAATTTTTTTTATTATAGTTTGGTCATCTTTAAATAAACAACCTGTATACACGTGAATAATTTTAAAATATGCACACAACTAAACTATAACTATCCCAAATTTTATTAATCTATATATATATATATATATATATATATATATATATATATATATATATATATATATATATATATATATATATATATATATATATATATATACTATATTAATACTTTTTGGTAAAATGCAGGTTTAGCTATAATGCTCAGTATTATAGCTAAACCTGTATTTTTCCAAAAAATGACTTAATTTACTTAAAAAATGGCAAGTAATTTAATGTGTTGTATATTAAAAAAAATTTATTCAATCTAAAAACTAGAACAAATTCAAAGAGTGAAACAATTAAGTTTTGTCATTTTATTACAGCTTCACCTCCTGCATATCTTGTACATTAAAACCATGTTCAGCCAATTTCGAATGCACCTGTAAAATATACACTGTGGCAGTATATTATTATTGTTGTTCTCTTACCTCATCTATGAGCTTTTGATTAATATTTTTATTTTTGAGTAAGATTCGAGCAGTTCTAGAGTGAGTGAAGCTTTGGCTACAGGTTATGCTAGTGCTACGTTATCATAATCAGTTGCCACAACAGCTAACTTTAATTCATTCACACTTTCAGCTACAAGTTAACATTAGTGCAGAGCTAGGCACTCGATAATACTTACGTGAAAAATGCTGAATACTTCTGTTTTCTTGCACGATAATGAAATTATTTTCATAAGGGTTTGTGCGACCGACCGTATGTCTAATATAATACTTGCCGTTAGATTCTGTAATCTCAACAGTTTGTCCTGCAATAGGTGTGACGGACTGTCTATTTTCCAATGGCATTGTTGTACTTGCTTCTACCACATACCATTTTCCCAGTATCTACAAGATAGGTACGTCACTAATACGTAAATGTTTAAATGTTGTTACTTTTTTTATATCAAAATTTTTTATTGATTCATCATGAGGGCATAGTGATGGTTTGGGTTTTGGTACATCTACTTTTGGTGGACTGGTCGCTTGGATACTTGCTAAAAATGCAAATAAAACCACAAACAAAAATCTTGAAACCATTTTAACGAGTGACTTGGTTTAACTCTGGTGGACCTTTTATAGTGTGACATATAAAGGGAGGTTATCACTTATTAAGAAATCACCTATAAATACAAGCAATGTTTTTGAATTTTAAAAGTTTTTTTTTTGATACTGACAAATGTTACCTAATCATTTTGATAGGCTCGCATTTAAACAGTGACACTTTTGACTTATTAACGCTAATGCATGTACCTATGTGCATTACTCATTTAGTTTTAATGCATAATATTAAATAATGTGGAATTGGTTATATCTAGTGTTTGTGGATAAAATATTCCATTATTACGAGGTCAACTGATTTAGATAACCATGATATTCACATTTGCTATTACATGTGTATCTTAGTTATAACACAATTGAATTCATTTTGTAGTTACGGCTAGAAATGGATGATTGTGTAGAAAGTACGTTTAATTAATCTGACTATCTTAAGGATCTAGTGAGTGCTCTACCATTATTACTGCATTATGTATTATGTGTTGATGTAAGTTTATGTTTTGTATATTTACGTAAAGGAGTATGCTTAAATGATCAGAATTGCCAGTGTTGTCATGTTTTATAATTTAATTGATGTAAGGTTAACGTTCGTCTATATCCTTAATTTCGAAACTTTAATTATCAATACTACACTTTGTAGTGATAATGATAATACTTTTGACTAAAATGATTATTAATGCAATTAAACCTTTTTTTGACTAAGATTATTTCACTAAAATTACTATTTAAAGACTGGAGTATTTGTTAACTTTTCAGTAATTATCATTAGTTTAATTAACATTTCCACAACATTTATTGTTCCACAATTTATCGAATTTTACTAGTTCATAATTAAAAATTCGTTTAATCTAATATAGAAAAAGTTAATTTCCCCGCTTAAAAGGGGTCTATGGAGAGCGCGTATAAAGATCCGTAGAACTGTCAAACTTTCTGTTAGGTTCAGACAGTTACATTCAAGTTTAAAGAATTTCTCAATGTTGGATATTGTTTGTCAAATGGTACATATTAACCGTGTATAAATATTTTCTTGATAATCATCTTAATTTTGAAAATAATTACCACTATTAGTAAAATTTATTTAAAAGATATCTCAGTTGGTAAACGCGGTATGAACAAATTTTTTGCGGTTATATGTTTCTTTAATAAAATTGTACAGCTGTGCATAAAGATATTTTTTTCAAATATTATAGTAATGCAGTAAATACACAAAAAAAAATTTATATTTTGAAAAAATTTTCAATCGGCGAATGTAAAGTTAGACAACTTACATGACACCATTCCTAAGGTGAAATTATTACCACCTGAGTGAGTATAGACAATTAACCTGCTTACTGTATGACTGATTCAATTCTAATAACTGCATCCAAAACCCATTGTTGTTATTCATTTCTAATCTGAAGAGTAGAACACGGACACTACCTTCACTTTTGACCTTGGGAATTCCCCAAGTCCGGCCACGTGATTGACCTCGGTTTGACCTTGACGCTCACGTGGGGTTGTTTACCTTGGATAAGTTGTTTACCTTGAGAAACTGGTTTACCTTAAGAAACTGGATTACCCTGAGAAAGTTGTTTACCTTGAGAAAGTTGTTTACCTTGAAATAGTTGTTGACCTTGAGAAAGTTGTTTACATTGAGAAACTGGATTACATTGAGAAAGTGGTTGGTATTGGACACCCTGCACACCTCTTATGGGTTTTTAGACCACAGTAAAATTTAATGAAATTTTAGTATGTTATAGACTAAAACTATCTGAATAATATTTGTCATTGGACCAACTTAATCTAATGGCTAGTTTTTGATATACAGGGCGTTAAAGTGGTAGTGCCTCATAAGCATTATGGCTTTTCAGTGAGTTTTAGCATGGATATACACAAGTGTTACAATCACATATTATACTATTTAGTAATTTTTCATTATTCTGTACTTTCTATCATTCTATACATGGTGTTTTAATAAAAATTAGTAGTTAATACTATTAAAATTACAGATATAGCCATAAGCCTGATACTTATCTACACTTTCGATTGTTAATAACAACCAGTTACTTAAAATGACAATGCCACCTGTAACTAAGTTTCCTTAAAGTCATTATTTAAGTTTGCATTAAAATGGCTTTTCGATTAAACTTTCAGCGTTATGTATGTGAAATAGTGGGGAATGCCAGACAAATGACCATTTTACGACAAAATGCCGACCAGAAGATAAATATTGCTCAGAGAAGACGACAGGAACTTTCACTTCCGCCAATGCACATAAATGGTAATACCAGGCTATGTATTAATTGCAATCAAGGTATCATAGATGAAATTCAGGTCTATGAAAATGATCCAGATCCAACAATTATGAACCTTCCTCTAAAATATAGTGCTAATCGTTGTTTAATATGCAATAATGCTGCAAATATTCAACATTTATCAGGACAGGCAAGGACAAATATTTTTATGCGAAAAGGAGTATACATACCTCGTATTTGTAAGGTTTGTCCTGTCCATCCATTAGAAAATGGTATAAGGTCCATTAAAAAGCCATACAACTTAAAAGGAGCACAGTTGGATCAGTTGTTGACAACAATACGAGAAAGTAATACAAAAAATGATACTTTTTCGGATGAAAACAATTTCAGTGATGAGGAGCTAAGTGCGCTGTCATCCTTAAACAGGGTCAATTTCGGAATTGTTCAACCTTTGTGCGAATGTTAATATTTACGGAAGAAGGAGAGAAGTTAATAAAAAAGATTTACTGTCTTTTTATGTAAATTACGTCAAGGACTTTCAGACACGTTTTTAGCGGCGATGTTTTCTTATGGTAGCAGACAGGGTGTCTCATTTAAGTTAAGTTAAGGAATCATTATCCAATAATTTTGTGCCCCAGAATTTAGCACCTCGTCACATTAACCGTAACCAATTTATTGCTGAACACGTTACCAGATTTGCAAATGAGTTATTTAATGAGGAACCTGAAAATACAAAGTCATTATTTGTATCGATGCCACTTATGTTAACATAGAGCGTAATAAAAATTTTCAGACCCTCAGGCAGTCCTATTCAGTTCACAAACATTGCCATCTTGTTAAGCCAGTGCTAGTTGTTGCCCCAGATGGATATATTTTGGATGTTCATGGTCCATACTTTTCCGACCCAAGAAATAATGATGCGAGTATATTAAGATACCAATATAATCAGGATCAAGAACTAAGACACTGGCTGCAACCTGGCGATGTTGTGATTGTGGATAGAGGCTACCGAGATGCTCGGGAATTTTTAAATAATATTGGCATATCTGTGCAAATTCCACCAGCGCTAGAAGGTAAACGTCAATTGCCAGCTGTAGAAGCCAACGCTAGCATAATTATTACTAAGCAAAGGTGGGTAGTAGAAGCTTGAAACGACTCGTTCAGTCAATATTCAAAATTTGTCGTAACTGCTTTTCAATTGCCCAAATACCCAATTTGCGGACATTTTTCCGTGTTGTCTGTGCCCTAATAAACCGCTACCATCCACCATTACATATGGAAGAAGCAAATGAAGAACTAGCACAAGAAATGCTTCAAATGTTAAACGAACCTAATCATGTACAAGCTAGAGCGGAAAATGAAGACTTGTTGAGGCGGCACGGCAGATGGGCACCTTTAGAACAAAACCAATTAGAAAATTTTCCAGTTCTAAATATAGCTCAATTAAGACGCATAACTTACGGAACTTTCCAACTTAAACTAGCACCTTCTTACATACAGGATAACAATCACCAACTGGGCAACTATAGGAGCGCGAACTATAGGAGTGTGTGCACATATAGCAGCAGTTATTTGGTTTTTGGGCTATGCAAGGCACGAAGAAGTTATTAGGCTATCGCAAACCAAAGTGCTAGCCGCTACTCAAGATGTTTTAAACAGACATGCTGCCGTCTAAATGTTCCGTTTCTTGTATATAAATAATGTAAATATTAGGTTGTTTATTTTATGTATGAGTTCCACTTTTTATCATGTAAATAATCATATTTAATACTAATTTTTGTGGAAACACCCTGTATAAAATGTTTGAAATGTACAGAATAATGAAAAATTACTAAATAGTATAATATGTGATTGTAACACGTGTATATCCATGCTAAAACTCACTGAAAAGCTATAATGCTTATTAGGCACTACCACTTTAACGCCCTGTATATTAAAAACTAGCCATTATATTAAGTTGGTCCAATGACAAATATTGTTCAGATAGTTTTAGTCTATAACATATTAAAATTTCATTAAATTTGACTGTGGTCTGAAAACCCATGAGAGGTGTGCAGGGTCCTTTGATTTTTTTAATAATAAAGAGGTTCTTGTAATATAAGTGTAGGAACTATCTCTTAGGATTTAACCCCCTGTCGTGGTCCCTTCATGCCTCACGCTATCTTATGTATGTTGTAAATAATAATAAACATCATTTTATATAAATTCGTATATGTAAGGTCGCTCTAAGTAGTCTGCGAAAGGGGAAAGTTAAATACGAGTTGCAGTAAGTGTGATAGAGATAATTAGGTTTGTATGTTTACGTTATAAATAACTTAATAATGGGATACACCAATAGCCAGTTTTATATCAACTATTCATAAGTAAAAACACAAAACGGGTTTAGTGCGCTGTATAAAATGTTTCAATATTTAGTTTAGTTCTCAAGCACAGTTATTGTTATTAGAACAGCCGAAAGAAAAACACATCTGAAGGTATGCGTATTATTTTTTGTATGTATTTTACTTAATATTGTTCACAAAAATGCCAATAAAGATTTTAATGTGTTATTATAGGAGGATTTCATAAACCAACAAACTCTGCATCAACTCTTATTCTACAGACTCGATCTCTATTATTTGTTTAGTTAATTAAATAAAGGTGTGAGTGTTACGCTATTTTTTAATTAATTAATTGCATTATGCGATAAGTATTTGTTGGTTTTAAACTTGGTAGTTATTGATTCGCATATGATAATAAACCGTTAAAACCTTTTGTTTTTTATTTATTTGTCTTTTATTTCCGCAATTTGGTATTTTGAACAGTGGCTGATTTTAAGCAAGCAAGCTGTAATTACTTAAACCAAATCAGTATTTTTTGAACTGTAAGTTGGTTTTCCTAAACTGTAAGGTATGATGTGGTTTTATCGAGATTGATTAGTTGATTGATTGACTGGTTGAGATTGATCTAATTGATTGATCTGTTTGTTTGAGGGAGAGCCGAGAGAGAAACGGATAAAGGAGAGAGAGAAAGTCGTGCATGATCAACTTCTGTTGCAGAAAATATTCGTTAGTCCATACACGACAAGATGGCATCACAAACAATCCCTAATTAGTCCTAAAAATATACCGCTAGTTGACGCCACCTTTCTTACATAAAATATTCGTTAGTCTATACACCACTAGATGGCGCTACAAACAAAACGCTAATTAGTCCTAGTAGTATACCGCTAGGTGGCGCTACAGAAAATATTCATTAATCTATACACCACTAGATGGCGCGACAAAAAAAACCCTAATTAGTCCTGGAAATATACCGCTAGGGGGCGCTACCTTTATTACATAAAATATTCATTAGTCTATAGACCACTAGATGACGCTACAAACAAAACCCTAATTAGTCCGAGAAATATACCGCTAGGTGGCGCTACCTTTACTACAGAAAGTATTCATTATACTATACACCACTCGATAGCTCCACAAACAAATTCAAATGCTTGTCTTATAAGATAGCGTGAGACACGAAGGGACCACGACATGGGGTTAAGTCCTAAGAGCTAGTTCCTACACTTCTCAAGGTAAACAACTTTCTCAAGGTCAAAGATACGACCCCACGTGGGGATTAAGGTCAAACCGAGGGAAATCACGTGGTCGGCCTTGGGAAATTCCCAAGGTCAAAACTGAAAGTAGTTTCCGTGTTTTACTCTGAAGGCAACTATCATAGGATTTGGTGTAATTATGATTTAAAATTAAAGACTACCTTATACGTTGCAACATAAAGTTGTGTATATATATATATATATATATATATATATATATATATATATATATACATATATATATATATATATATATATATATATATATATATATATATATATATATATATATATATATATATATATATATATATATATATATATATATATATATATATATATATATATATATATGTGTAAATCTAAATTGTATTATTAGTTATCACTCTTAAATATTTAATGCGTTAGTAGGTATGTTTCTTAATACATAAATAACATTATTCCCTCTATTCTAGTGGATTCCTTTATATACAAATAATAAAAACAACGAAAATGTTTAGCAATTTTGTTGGTATAAAATAAAACTAAGGCATATAAACTTATCTTAGAGCTTGACTTCGACTTCTTCGTGGGTCAACCAATTCTTGGAGCAAAGAATTAAAAAAAACTCTGTTAATTTTTCCACCATCTTTCTGGTCCAAAGAGAATCATTTCTGCAAATAACAAAATATATAAATATTTGTTTTCATATAAATACACATACGTCTATTTAGTTACTTTTCGATTTCTTCAACGTGTACGAGGAGAAACCTGTGCTGATTTTTAACTGTGATGAAACTGAAAAACCAGAATTGTTGGTACAGTAAACGAGCAAAGCAAACCGGAAACAAATTGTACTGGAAGAGAAAATACTACGGTATTGCTGTGTGCTTCTGCGGACGGACAATGTTACCGTTGTTGTGTATTTTCAAACGGAAGTATTGGATGGAAAATTGAATTGATAAAGAACTACCAACACAAACAGTCATTACGGTGAGTGAAAGAGGTTGGATGGAAACCACTCACTTTTTCAACTGGTTTCGAGATTTATTTTTGAAAAATACTGGTGAACAAAGACCAGTTTTGTTGATGTATGATGGACCCACAACCCACATTTCAACAGATCTAATAAGGTTGGCGCAAAAAAATCAAGCGACAATCATGAAATTGCCACCCCACACAACCCACGCTCTTCAACCACTTGATGTGGCTGTTATCAAGAGTGTAAAGTCAAAGTGGGATAAAGATCTGTATAAGTGGTAGCGACAAAATCCACGAAAGAAAATTCCTAAAGCTGGGTACTTTGCTATTTTAACCAACTGTGTTCATCAGATTTCATCACAGATTATCATAAATGGCTTCAAGGTAACAGACATATATGACCCAGAAAAGAAGGGACCCAATAAACTAGCTATTTCTGAATCTATTTTTGCACCAGATATACTTGCAAGATGTAAGAAAACTATTCCTCAGAAACATAATTTACAAATCCTACAGGCTGGACCATTAATAGCTGAGCAGTACAATACTGCTAAACAGCCACCGCCTGAATATCAGTGACAGCTCAGTGAGCAGTCAACGACTTCTTAGCAGCCACGGACTGAAAGGCAGCAACCGCTCAGTCAGCAGTCAACGACCTATCAACAGCCACCAAATGAAGAAGCTGCTATTGAGCAGTCAAGGGCTACTAAACAGTCACAACCATTACTAGCCAATAATCCTCAGCCATCAACATCACAACAGATTAAACGAAAGTCTTTTGAAGATCTCTTATTAGACTTTTTGAAAAGGAAAAAAAAACAAGAACCACAAAGGAAGATAAAGACAATTATTCTAAACTGTGAAATCATAACAACTAAATAAAAAAAAAATAAAAAGAAACTTAAAGAACCCAAAGAGAAAAATATTAATACAACTCTAAAGCATCTCAAAAAGAATTCAAAAAAAGAAGAAAAGGTGCCTGGAGGATATGAAGTGTGTTTTTTTAAACGACATGGACAAACAATGGAGTTTATTGTAACTGATTAACAGTCTTTCATAAGGGAAAATGATATATATTGCTAAAAGCAATGACCTGCAGCTCTGCCAGATTCAAGGGCATAATTTGTTTTCCCACGAATCAAAGTGACTTAGCAAACATACATTAAATAAAGGGACTTGATTGTTCATTACTTAGAAAAATGTTTTCTTTATTTTTTACTTTTATCAAAATTACTAATATGGTTATGTTTCTAAGTATTTTGGAACAGTTTTTAACCCTTAGCCCTTTACTTCCCATGTCTCAGGTTGCCTCGGTTACAACGCACATAAGTTACTTTTTAATTGTAGTTACTGACAAATAATGATCTTTTACTAACACATCGGAAGTCAAGCAAAAGGCCCAGATACCGCAGGCAGTTGTAACAGTGTTTTTATAGAATGTAGAGGAGGTGGGTCTGGTTACCCCAAAGTTGTGGAGCAACTGGACAAAGGTAAAAAATGTGTTTTTGACTTCTGTAGTACACGGAGAATATTTATTGGCGGGAGTTGGGCACGGTGGCGCTGTGGAGGGGAGAATTTGCAAATTCAGTTGCAGCCTTGAACATAGTACGTTTGTCTTGCGACGCTTTTATGTAAACGGTGAATCAGTAACTCAGACTCAACGAAACTTTCGTATACATTTTACCATTGCGCGGCATGGTGCAATACCTGATCGCAACACGATATTGCGTTGGATACATAATGTGAATACGACAGGATTGTTGTTGAAAAAGAAACCCCCAGGACCGGCAAGGACAGTTAGCACCCCGGATAATGTTGATCGAGTACGGATTGCAACGGTGCACAGCCCTAACCGTTCGATAAGAAAGCGGGCAGCAATTTTGAGACTTCGTCCATCCACTGTGAGAAAAATTTTAGCCACGGATCTTCAATTTCATCCATACAAGTTTGTAGTATGTCATCAATTGAGACAGCCAGATAAGAGGCAGCGTATAGAATTTTGTCACCGAATGATGGAAATTTTAGATAAAAACGACGGAGCTGTAATCCTTATGAGCGATGAGGCTCATTTTCGTATGGACAGTGCTGTAAACAAACAGAACTGGTGTGCAGCAAATCCACGGTTGTGTGCAGTTAGTGAAGTGGGGATCATCGGTCCTTATTTTTGTGGAGGACAACAATGGTAATGCAGATACGGTGAATGCACAAAGGTAGTAGAACTGTTGGAAGCTTATTTCTTGCCTGAACTGCGTCGTCGCCGCATTGCAGTTTGTGGTACATGGTTTCAGCAAGATGGGGAAACAGCCCATACTGTTCGGATTTCTATGGACGTTCTCAAATGAACATTCCCTAGAAGAGTAATTTCAATTCCAGATTTTTTTGTATGTTGACACAAAAAAACTTTGTCAACGTCAGTGTTGAAATGGGACAAAGCGAAGACAAAACAAACTGCTTGCCTAAAAAAAATCGGAGCACAAAATAAAAATGAAGAACGAGAAGCCCGAAATGGAGATTCAACATTTAAGAGAACTTCATGAGTTTGAAGTGAAAGATGGGATCCTTCGCTTAAAATACCTTGAGGAGGAATATAAATTAGAATTTAGAAAAATTGAAAATAATTCATTACCGTAAACCGGGGGAATCTCGGCAGGATTTTGACATATTTAGCCTCGCATACTAAAATGTGTCAACTAGAAACCGCCAATATTAGACCATTGTAACGCTTGATGGCTTACAACCACGAAAACTGTTTTATCTCCCACCCCTTCACCCTTTTTGTTTTGGTCTCTTTTTGGTGTCGATGGGGCAATTTCGACACCCTATGTATTTTAGCGAATTGTCGAATTAGGAAAGCTCCTGGGTAAGTTCGTCACCAAAAAAAGTAAAATCAGGTTAATTTTACATAGTTTTACCATATTTCAAAGGTCAGAAGTATCAACTAAGAGTTACAATAAAAGGCCAATGTTATAAAACGATTGTATTAAAATAAAAACCTTTGGTTTTAAGGCACATTTGATTTAGAAAAACAAATCACATTATCTAAAAAGTAAAACTAAAAGGAACAGTCTCAAAAAAAGTAAACAACGTAAACAAAGTAAACAAACAAACAAAACAATAAAACAACAACCAAAAAATTATAATAATGCTAATAGTCAGTCTTTAGTCATCATCCTCGGAAACGGGACATTTGTAATTCGATCGGTTTGAACCACTATTATAATGTCCACAGATCCATTTGTTGCAAGTTACGCGCTTAATACAAGCGTTTAGATTAGTGTATTCACAATAATCTATCAATCAAATTGAGCACGAGGCACAGGTAGCACATTCATAATGGTGGTCACTCGAACCAAGGCCCATTTCAAGCAGGGGACGGAACAGATCCAATCATTTTTGACAGTGTAATTTTTATAACTGCAATTGCATAATGCGCAGTAAGAGTCAGTAATGTTGTTCTGCCTGTTAGACCACGTGACGTTGAGGCTGGCTCTGTGATTTTCAATTTAGGGTTAACGCAGGTTCTTTGATTTTTTATTTTTTGAATTGGCTTCGTTGGCAACAGTATTTTTATGCAACTTTAGTGCTAAAACATTACGTTCTTCGGTATCTGAAGAAGTGGGTGACTTAGGAGCTACTTCACTTGGTAAAATATCAAGTTCTTAGGCATCTGTAGAATTGGGGAACATCGTAGCTGGTTTCATTTTCATTTGGTCACCTGGCCTTGTGGGAACTTTCTCTTCCCTTTTACGAACAGCTGTTTCTTCTTTGTAACCAAGATATTACTGCAGAAACTCCAGTAAACTTTCATCCAAAGACCTTTCCGATTTTGACTGTGCCGGTGGAAGTTTTGCTAAAACGGCTCATATCGAAATCCGAACTGCAGGTTCTTTGGAGCATTTTATTTTGTGTATACTCATAACCGGTTTAACAGCGATGGGAATTACTCCTTCCGGATGGACCCTTCTTCCAGCCGGTCCTCCAGTCATGTAGATATTATTGTCTAGGGCACGCGAGGTGAAAAGTGCGATGCGAGGTTATCGCCTATTACAATTTTTAATTCCTCTGGAGTGCTATTTCGTTTGGTGTTAGGAAGCAATATTTCAAACAACCACTTTTTAAAGGTCACCATGTCAAACTGCCTACTTAATGTTGAGTAATACACTGTTCCTTTATGTTCTCCAGTGTTCCTGAACCCTTTCTACTCGCTTAGATCCCCTGGGGACTAAAACTTTGTTGGTGCTGGGATCATCTATAATATTTGTCTCCTAATTGTAGATATTTTGCGGTAGGGCATTTTGTAACCGATCTTTAATGTTATTAAAAAATTCGGTTACTTGTGGTGCTCCAACCGCAGCTCGCTGGTACCTAATATTGGTTGCTAAGAGAGTGGTTGAATTGTTCCTTACTGCAAAGCAGTGTGCAAAGTCTTCTTCAGGTTGATTATTCTTCCATCCTGGAATATCTCTGCCCTGTTTAGTCACAAATTTTGAAATAACCTGGCAAACATCTGCTTGCCTCATTAGGAAAGCCCAGTCACTCACTGTCCGGAGAGATTTGCTATGAACGTTTCTTCCTCTTGGGCCAGCACAGTAGAACAAGCTGGTTTTAAGGGATGTTTCAGGTGGATTTTTTCCAACAAAGTTGTCCTCGGGCCAATGCACTTTTTGTTCGCAGCTAACTGGGGTATCTCCTACCTCCCACCTTCTTTACATATGTGCGTGGTGGTGGCATCTTACTACTTATTTTATTTGTTCACCAAAATCAATCTGATAAGAAAAACCTAATCAACTGAAAAAAATTATATAAAATAAAAAACAGAAAAAAGGCAAAATTATAGTAGGTGTCAAAGTTTCCCCGTTTACGGTAGTTAGTAAGCAGAATTTAAAGTTTAGTTTTAACAATTTTTGTCATTTCCTTTTTCACATCTAGATAAAGAGTTTAAGTTCCATATAATATAGGAATTGAAATAATTTAGGAACGTTTATGACAAAGATTACCCATATCTCCGACTAGCTTAATTGGGTTGTTGAAAAAATTTATCCATTGTTTTTTATGTATTTTAAACATTTACCATAAATTATATTAATAGTGGATGCAGAAAACTCTTAAAAATTTTTTTTTACTTATTACAAGCAACTTAAAATTGATAAAATTTTAAATAGAATCACGTGACTATAAATGCGCTACGATTGGTCGGTATGTTTGGGACATCATAATGTTAAGTTAATTCTGAATTGTACAGTGTCAACGGCTTCTGTATGTAAATTGACTAAAAATATCCGAAATTTAGCGCAAAAAAATTATTTATAATAGCTTGTTTAGTCATGTGTGATAAAGTTTACGGTTAGGTTGACAACTAAACTTGTGTGGTACTATATCAACTTTAATTTTTGCTCTACTTCTCATTGTAGTATGGTAAATATAATTCTCAATGTCTTCTTTCAGCTAAAAAAACATCAAATCATGAGAATCATTTACATGACATTATAACAACGGAAGAACCACCATTATATACTTTTAAAATTTCAATTTCGTATAGTACATAACCTAGCGCGTAGTTAAAATATAAAATACTAAATTAAACCGAAACCATGCAATAACCGTGTACAAATTTATTATTTAATCGTTTTAACTTATTCATAGAAATTTTCTTGATGCTATGATTTTTAAAAGCTATGATTCTGGAGTTTAGTTAAAAAAATTTATTATCAAATTCTTTTATTCAATTTATACGTTTACATAAATAATTATTAATTACTATATCATTATAAAATACTTACATCAAAATGGTCTTCACAACAACAAAAATTTGATGTTATTTAGGGATTAGGTCGTCGCTCTGCTTGAAACCATTTATTTCGATGTTTTAATATCTTGTGGAACATTTTTGCGGAGTTGTTTTTGTAGTATTCGTACATAATGGTGCGAAGGAAGCACGATAACTTTTAAGGTTTGACATTTTTGATATATTTATCAATATATTGACGATAATAACAAGATTTAATCGATTAAAAGTCAAAACACTGTATCAGCTGTATGTTACGATGAGTAAAAATAAACATTGTGACTTCACACGCGCTCTGGTTTGTTCGGGAACTTTCGGCGTGTTTACGGTACTGGGTTCAAAAATGGATTTCTAATTTAATACAACTTTTTAATTAGAGCGAAAAAAAAGACTAAAAATAGTTTTGTTATAAAACATATATATGATCTTTCCATTTATACAAAAAAAAAATTTTTTTTTCAAAAACCCAATTGTACCTCAAATGTCCGTCAGTACTTTCTTGGTAACGGATTAGTATGAAGTATTAATATACCCCTTACCTGTAAATTTTATTTTATTTGCAAAATTATTAATAATGTGGGTAAGTTATCTAATTTTGTGCAATCTGTTGGCAATTCTGCACAAATTTTTTTGTGCTATTTTGCCCGCAAATGCATTTATTGGGTTAAGGATGATGTACTGTAGTATTCCTCCTTCAGATGAATTATATTTGTTAGTTAATGAAACAAAATCAATTTGTACCTCATAATATGAGCAAAATATTCATTTAAAAGTATTTCATTTATTGATTTATTTGTTATTTAGCTGGCAATACTGCATTCACACATTCTTAGAGGGCAAAATAACAGAAGCACTAATATAAGTTTCGTGGTGTTTTTTTTAATGCTTTATAATAATACTATTATCCTCGCCAGGAGTGTTACCGCTACGTCATTAATTTATGAATTTAGCTATTCCATTTGTTCATATTGCCTTCTCATATAAAACAGTGAATTAAATAAGGATGGTGAACATTCGTAGTGCTTTTGACAAAATCGACATACGGTATTGAATAAGCAAATGCAGTAGAAAGAGTAAACCTATAAATTTGTGTTATATGCATATGAATTTAATTCTCATTTTACTAATACTTCATAACCTCCATTTACAGGATACTGTTATTCAACCGTAATCATTACGATAATCAACGTTCTCTAAATTTTTACAAAATAAATAACAATAAATAAGTAATTGTATTTTGGAATTCTGCAGCTTTAAATGCTGTCATCGGGGTACATTTTCTAATCAGAAAATAATCGTGATGACGTAGCGGTAAACACTCCTGGCGAGGATAATATTTTATTTGATGCACAAAAAAAAACTCAAGCCGAAAACTGTGGTGCGACTTGTTTTTACGAGGCCTCGGGTGACATTAACGCGTCACACTACAACGCGATTTTTACTCTTGTAATATAAATTACTATGACAGATCCAAAATTTAATCTAATATCTTATGAATTCATTAACACTTCATACGTCTTAGTCAACGATATTGTCGAATTTTACGATACCATCTTCATATTATACATTTAATCAAGTTTTGATAGTTCAACCTTTACACAGATTTATAACGTCCAACATTTTTTTTTGAATTCTATTTTCATTTCTCAAACAAATTAAGGAATAAGCTGTTTTAAATAATTTTTTTTTATTGTTCTCATGTTTTTACTTTCTTGTGCGCGAAGCATCATAAATAAAGTTGTTTTCATGAAAAAAAAGAATGGATGTCGTGCTTTCAACGTATTTACTCATTTTCATTTTGAAAACCATCTAAACCATTTTCAACGTGCATGCGTGCCTGCGTGTGCATATGTGGGTGTGTATGTATGCGTGTACGTACTTGTGTACGTACGTACGTGCGTGTGTCTATGTGTATGGGTTTTTTTGCATTAATTTTGATACAAGAGAATCAGCAACTACATATCCCCCAAAGGGGGAAATGAAGATGTACTAAAGTTTTTACTAATGGATTTAGCTGAAGATAAAAATTTACGACTGGCCAAAGGAGATGTAGCTAGTTGATTACATTTTTGTTGTTGAAATAATTTTTTTGCTTTAATGATAACACGTTTGTAAGTATTTCTGGCACCAACGTATACTGTATGACTCGATCGCTTTATTAGATTTTCATTTAGTATAAAATTTATTGTTCAAATATATTGCATCTGAACAATTCTTGTTGAATCAGCATTGGAAACGAGAATGACCTATACGATGTTGTTTTTTGGGAATGTATAACTTCATTCCCATGAGGATGACATCAGGTACTGCAAGAGCAATGCCCGAAGATGAGGACGACACCACAAGGTACTTATCTCTATTAGGCAATGGTATGACAGACCTAGTAGTTAAAGAACTGCATTTTTATACACAAGTGGGTTTGATGGTAAGAAAGAGATCTAGAATATGTGGGAAGGTTGTATTATAGTTATCAGGTTATCTCCCAAAATTGAAATATCGCAAGATATAAACTGAAAGAGAACTTTGAAACTAATGTAATCGAAGAAGTCTTAAAAGTTATTATCATTAGGAGATCTACAAGTGCGACAGGAGAATTTCACAAATTTCGGACCAGAGTGTTAAAACCATATCGCGTTGAATTTTTAATCCTCCAAAGCAGTAATCCTCTTGCGAGCGATGTTGTCCTTGAGATAGAAACACTCCTCCTTTGTATCAAAAGTTATAGTGAACATTGCATGTCGGGTGAATCGGAGCTTTTAAAGCAGATATGTGTTTCAGATAAAAACAAAATGTCAGGTTGTAATTGTTCAAGATATTGGAGAACAGCATTAAAATTATACCTGATGCCGCGGGTGTTACAATAGTGGATCAGAAAGTGAGTGCTTTCGATGACCGAGGTCGCTTGGACTTTGCCCTCCCAGACAATTGAGCGGGGCAGGATTTTGCGCCCAGCATTTATTGCCCTAATACTTAAATTTTGGACTTTCAGCTCGATAGGAGGAGAGTGAAGTGAAAGGAAGAGTGGGGTGAGAGTAATTTAATGATAAGGAAAGTGTGATCGGTAGCCTTTACCGAGCTCAGAAAATCGTAGACCCAATATTTCCTCCCCCCCCCCCCCCCCCCCGGTAGCAATGGGGTACACATGCCCCCCACCTTAACGGAAAAAATGTCAGCTGTTGCAGAGCAGGCATACTGCAGCAGGGCATGATACTGTGGAGAGGTGCCTATTTCTCTAATGGAGTTTAGCGATAGAGACCAGGCTTCCCCCTGGCCACTATCAGGTTTCCCCTCAGAACCTAATACTGCCAAACAACCTTGGTATTGGGGGATTTCTTTATAGAGGTTACCTTCCTCGCACCCCAGGAGATTAAGCCAAGGCTACCGACCGTTACGTGTACGACGTTTCTTAACCACGCCCTGCTAGAGTCGCTGAAGTACAGTTCGCGGTTGCGGTATTAGGAGACGAATAGCGCTCAGTTGTTGCCTGCTGGAACATCCCGGGTTTGCCACACACAAATGAACACTTTTGGCAACGCACATCCTTTGCTTGAACTATGGTGTTTCCAACGAAATTATTTGTGCCGTTACATTGAAAACGCTACAAAAAGCCTAAATAAATTTGTATATGAACATAGGAGTGGTATTCAACATTAAAAAAAAGCTGAAAATGCACGTCGTAGTGTTCGTTACAGAAGTCGTGCTCGAAAATCGTCACGTAAGCCTCAGAGAGCTGGCTGACGAGCTCAACATCGCATATGGATCGGCACAGCAAATTGTGGTGGATATTTTGGTCATAGAACGCGTTGCCGGACGACTTGTGCCAAATGCCCTGAATTTCGTTCAAAAACAGTTCCAAAAAGTAGTGGCCCAGGGGATGATTTCATATGTAACAAACGATCTACCATGATGAAACACACAATCACTGGTGACAAAGTGTGTTTATGAATATGATGTGAAAACTAGCCAACAATCCGAGTGGCGCTATGAAAATGAACGAAAACCGAAGAAAGCGCGTTAAAGTCGATCATAAATCAAGGTTATGCTCACAGTTTTCTTTAATTATCGAGGCCTTATTCAAAATGAGTACGTGTCGTAATTACCGCTCCGTGGAAAGAGATTTTCGCGCAGACAAAATTAAAGACGATGCGATGAAAGAATTGAAAGGCATACCTTCATCGGATTATGCACAGTGTGCGGATGAATAGGTAAAGCGTTGGCGTACGTGAATCGCTTCAGATGCACGCTGTTTTGAATTTGATAGAATAAATGTACCTGAAAACAAAAAAAAACTGTTTTATTCACCAATTTCGCGAAACTTTTTGATCTTAGTGTGCAACGGGCGCAATACCCTTGGATATTACTTTTGTTTGTTTAACCAGCTCTAAAGAATAAGACTTGAGTTCTTTTAAACTTTTTATAATTTCAACATTATTGAATAAAATTTAATATTGTTATTGTGAAACTTACTAAGATTATTTTTATTACGTTTTATTAAAGCTGAATGGGTTCAATTTATAAAGATATCATTTACTAGTTAAACTTTACTTCGCTTGCTATTTAATTTCAGTTTGCATAAATGACTTTTAATATTTTTAAGGCTAGCTCAAAGTTAAAATAAAGAAAAATTGTCACTTTCTCATTAACCAAAGTTATGCTCATTTCGATTTATTATTTATCTGGATTCCTATTGAGTTGATCTCTTTCTGCATTTATATATTCAATATTTACAAACATATATATATATATATATATATATATATATATATATATATACTTTTCATTGCAAGTATTACTATACTCAGCTCATCCGTCTATTGGAAATTATAATTTGTCGGGCTGAGTGGAAAGCACTGACATTTAGTATCCCGAAAGTGAACTTCGCCCTTTGGACATCGTAATCCGCATAGGAGCTGGTCAATTAGCTTATGTATATTCTTTGTGTCCAAATAAAGACATTTAAATTTAAAGTTTGGAGGAAGTCAAACACATAAACATTTATTTATTCACACAATCAAAAGGTTCTTACTTGTTATTTTCGTTAAAGTTGATAACGTAACTCGGCTTTCCTTTCATCAATTGGAAGCCTCGTTTAGGTTATTGGACTTCTCCTCCGACGATGTCACTAAGCCGCCAAACTGGAACCGCTTACCCTTTGTTTTCTCTATCTTTTCTTACACCTTTGTTATGGATGAATACGCTTCTAATTTTAATTCCACAATCCAACGAATTTTGTAAATTATTGCTTGATGTATTTATAATAGTCAATTATTCTTTATATTCTGATTTACCAATTTGGATCGATAACTGCTTTTTACATTTATTGTTCACTATTTAAACACAATTGATTACCGCTCTGATACATACAAAACGCGTTATCTTCACTTATTACGTCACCTTTAATGCAAATCTCAAATTATGGTGGAATCCCTTTTTATTATCACCAACTTGACAATACATGCACTTTTTATTATTTTAAGAAGGAAGGTAATTTTCTACTTCTTCCTTATTACAGCGTTAATTAATTCTTATTTGTAATTTTCACACTTTATAGGGCCGCGTGACTATACAATGCCACTTATGCTACGGCGTCAATCGACCAACAACTATTCTCCCGCAACGTATTTATGCACTTGCAAATGCCACGTATTTTAAATATTTTCAAATTGAATGTATAGATAACTTACTGAAATAAACTTAAGATTTTCATTCGAATATTAATTACATTCAAATACAAATAAACAGTAACCATTTCTTTAGCCAGAAAATTAATATATAACTATCTAATCTCGTATAATTTAGCGCGAATCTTTGATTTTTTTCCCGTTCCCGTTACAAGTGTAAGTATTTTTTTTAAAGATATTTCAATTTTGGCTAAGTTTCTCTTAAGAGGTTTTTAATATACATCTTATGTAAATAGTCATACCAAAACCGAATAAAAGATTACTTTTTAATATAGCCAGGTGGGATGTATGTAATATTTATTGCCCTATAATAATACAATCATTTGTATATGTGTATACCGGTTGTCCGTTTGCAAACCTGGCCATAGGGATTTAATATTGATTTTAACATTTTTGTGAATTCCTGCTTGCCAATTCGGCCTACAGAAAATGTTTTGGTATCAATGGAATGAGAAAATTATTGCGTATCGACGTCATTATCAAGAAGTTAATTATTTTCATCGATTTTTATTGAAAAATTGTAATTCAAAATTTGTATGCTTTTAAATATGAGTTGCCATGATTTATGTTTTTAAATATGAGTTGTCATGATTTATGTTTTTAAATATGAGTTGCCATGATTTTTAAAACAATTAACAATTGCAGTCGAATTAATTTTTATTATTTTTATCTAAAGAATGCATTATTATTCAAATGAAGAGATTTTATGGTTGAAAAATGTTACAGTTGCGTTAGTTTGCGGAAAGTGAGAGATTTGTTTTCTGTTAAATTTAATAAAGGCCCAATACCGTCTAAATCCACAATATGGAACTAGGCGTGAAAATTTGAAGAGACTGCTAATATTTCAGCAGGATCAGAAGCTAGTTAGTATTTTTTATTTTTAGCATTGTTTTTTGCAAAAATTTAAATAATACGTTTGTAATACAGGTAATTGAAAGAATTTTGGGGCGGATGGCACTGAATTGGCAGAACGTGTTTTGGATATGACAAATATTCACCCAACATACAGCACAAGAAATTAGCCGTGAATTAAATGCGTCAAAGACATCCATATATCAGAAAACCCAAGGATCAATTTATCTACAAGAACCTAATATCCTCATAAAATTAATGCTATGGCTGGAATTTCTAATAATAAAATTATCGACCCATTTGACATTAATGGAAATTTAAATTCTGAAACTAATATAGAACTTTTAGTGAATAAGGTAGGTTTTTCTTTGGAGGAAGTTGCAAGATAAAATCAGGGGGTCTGGTTTCAACACAACGGCTGCCCGCGCATTACGGTATAGATGTCAGAAAACATTTAACTGATACATTTCCAAATCGTTGGATTGGCAGAGGGTGTACCATAAACTGACCAGCCAGACATTCTGGTTTAGCACCTTGCGACTTTTTTCTGTAAAAAACGCTACCCAAATATTAATTCTTTGAGGGAAGCAAACGTTGCAGAGTGTGTTAAAAAACTAAGGGCAGTTGTTTAATGTTCGAAGTTCGTTTTATAACAGACCTGGATATCGTTTATGACAGAATACATGTAAGATTTTAGCCCAGTTAGTTAGTAGTACGGGGGCACCCTCCCCTCCATTTTTTTTTACGTCACAAGCCCCGCCCACTGAGGTACCTTCCCCACTACTTTTACTTGCCCACGTGTGAGACCGTGTTTTCACCCCTAATATTTGCGGCTTCTTTTCGGCGGCTTTTTCAACCATTGATAGCATTTTCAACCCTAATTATGGTCTTTTGGCAGCAATTTTTTGTCGGCCTTATTTTATGGTTTCTTTTGGAGACCTTTTCAACCCTTGATGGAATTCTCATCCTCATTAAGGCCTTTTTGATTTACTCGCTTACTTGAGGGGCGTAGTTTCCACCCTTATTTTATGGTTTCTTTTCGGTGGTCATTTTCAACCCCTTGATAGAACTTTCAACCCTGATTATTTTTATTTGTCTTAAGAGCCCTTTTGGTCGGAAGCCCCTGGAGGTTAGGCAAGTGTGCGTATTCTTTTAATTCCTATCTACAGTTTGTAACTTTACGAAATTTTATTTATTCATCGGGGTTGTATTCTAATAAGGAGACCTAGTGCTATCTTGTAAGGCTGATATAGGGCTTCGCAACTTACTGCTGGGACGTAGCCCCGTGACTCTTGAAGTAAAACTTGAATTTGTATTCTAATAAGAAGGCTCTATTGCTATCTTGTGGGACAGGTGTATGAACTTGTGTTGAATGACAGTAAAATTTAATTATAGAACACTTATTATTTATTGTAAATATCATAATTAAAAAAGCTTCAGGAGGGCGCAGGCCCTAACACAGTTTCCTATGTTTGTCTTATAAGCTAGCAATACGGCCCTTATTAGAATACAAGCTCAAATTTCTCGCAATAAGTAATCAGAGTGTAAACACTTAAATACAAATCCAAATTCAAATGTCCCGTAAAGGGGCCAGGGCTAAGACCCGAAAGTAAGTAAGTTGCGACGCCCTATGTCTGTCTTATAAGTTAGCATTAGCCTCATTATTATTATAATACAAGTTCAGATTTCCCTCATAGATGCGTCATAAACAAATTCAAATTTTTGGTCGAGGAGCGAGGGCCTGAAAGTAAATTGCTAAACCTTACATCTTTCTTGCAAGTTACCATTATACCTCTTATTATAATACAGATTCATATTTCCAGCCATAACCTGCAGAGACTTAAATACAAATTCAAATTTTCCGCCATTGGGTCTTCGACAAGGGACAAACCCCAAGAGCAAGTTGCGCAGCCCTACACCTGTCTTACAATCTCGGTTATGCTCGGAGAGGGTTGGAGTCGGATCGCCGAAACAGCCTTCGCTGAAAGCCTCGCGTCGCGAAATTTTACCTATATGAGATATGATATCGCAAAGATTTGCCGGTAATAACACAAAATGTTTCCGTAACTACACTCTAATATCTTCCCTAGGGGCATGTTTATAAATCTAAAAAGCCCTTTTCGACAGTTCATCCGAGACAGAACCTGTATGTAAAATCGTCTTATGTGATAGTATGGCAGGTCCTTATCGGAAAAATTCAAAGATTAAAAGAGGTCGGTATACTTAATTTGATTATAACCCTTTTTTTGCCAGAGATAATTAAGCTAAGATAGAGCTTGTATGCTGATAGAGGCAAAATCTAGCTTAAAGAAGAAAACAAGCCATTTTTTTGGCGTATACACCACTATCTTGAGGATGCTGTCTTGTGTGTGCATTAAAAACATGCTACTGATCTGGAGTTGGATAGAAAAAGATGTACGAGGTACAGCTTCAGGGGCGAAGAAGAATTGAAAACCTATGTAGTATTTCAAGGTAGCGTGGCGAACTTAGCTAATTTTTAAGAATAATCCCATATCTGTGTAATACTAAAGGTGAAATAAAATATTAGACATTAGCCCTTGCGTGTATTTAAAGCACAATTACTAACGGGTGAACATTATTATGAAGCAGCATTAAATAGTATTATACGTTTTTACTAGTTAATAAGCTGTATTCGCCCCAGATGAAGCAGATGAAGAAAATGATTATTATTTCACCTAATACTGGACCTTAACAAACTGTAATATGTTGCTAGAGCTTATTTATTTATATATATATATATATATATATATATATATATATATATATATATATATATATATATATATTGATATATTATATTCTACAAACAATTTATCATACGGTGAAACTCATTTCTTTTAAGCATGTTATTGTCGTTTTTTATTTGAATGTAAATTTATACCAACTGTAATTAACTCTATGTTATATTTTAATGAGGATTTTATAATAAATTCGTTTTCTATAAAACAATTTTGTGTGTATGTACAGCATATAAGATTTTGTTCAAACCGCTTTGTTATTAATTACTTTAAGAGAAAGGTAAATACGAGTTGCAGTAAGTGTGATAAAGATAATTAGGTTGTTTGTATATTTACACTCTAAAAATTAATTATGGGGAGATCAATAGCTAGTTTTACATCAACTATTCATAAACGTATAACATAGAAAGTGCTTTAGTTTGATCAAACAAGTAACAAAGCAGTGACTATCACTCGTGAATCAGTCCCTCAAAAATGTTTTTTCAATACAGAGCTGGTAAGTGTGCTGTTAACCTTTTACTTATTTTATTTACTTGTACAGATTTTTAATTACAGTTATAAAATACATCTAAGTTATACGTAACGACGAGTTTCTTTAAAAATATTAAGGTGTACAATATACAACAATTTAACGATCGGATGAATATTAAACATATTTCAATGCAATCAATGCAGGTAAAACAATCAGTTTTAATATTCGTTTAAAAAACAATATTGTAATAACTGTTACGTAATTAATTAACTTAATAAAATTTTTTATTTCATTAGAGAATAATCTGAATGTCAGTAATTTTTTTTTATAACTCACTGAGGATTTTTTAATTATGATATTTACAATAAATAATAAGTGTTCTATAATTAAATTTTACTGTTATTCAAATTCCCCTACGTAAGATCAAACCCTAACACAAGTTCATACACCTGTCTTACAAGATAGCAATAGGGCCTCCTTATTAGAATACGTATTCAACTTTTACTTCAAGGGGCACGGGGCTAAGTCCCAGCGGTAAGTGCGAAGCCCTATATCTGCCTTACAAGATAGCATTAGGCCTCCTTATTAGAATACAACCCCAATGTATAAATAAAATTTCGTAAGGTCTGTAGATAAGAATTAAAAGAATACGCATAATTACCTAACCTCCAGGGGCTTCCCACCAAAAGGGCTCTTAATACAAACAAAAATAATCAGGGTTGAAGGTTCCATCAAGGGGTTGAAAATGACCACCGAAAAGAAACCATAAAATAAGGGTGGAAAATACGCCCCCTCAAGTAAGCGAGTAAAAACAAAAAAGGCCTTAATTAGGGATGGAAATTCCATCAAGGGTTGAAAAAGGTCTCCAAAAAGAAACCATAAAATAAGGCCGACAAAAAAATTGCTGTCAAAAAGACCATAATTAGGGTTGAAAATTCTATCAAGGGTTGAAAAAAGCCGCCGAAAGGAAGCCGCCAACAATAGGGGTGAAAAACAAGGTCTCACACGTGGGCGAGTAAAAGTAGTGGGGAAGGTATCTCAGTGGGCGAGGCTTGTGACGTAAAAAGTGAAGGGAGGTGCCTCACTTCTACTCTTGTTATAATATTTATTAGCAATTCCCTCATAGTGTGCGTAATAAAATTAGAATTTTTCAATAAAATCGATGAAAATAATTTAATTTTGATGTTATTCGATGCGTAATAATTGAAGGGCAAGTGGATGAAGGTGTTATGTTACAAATAGTAAATTCTGAGATAAATCATGATTCTTAAATTATTGTGTGAATTTTGATTTTCAAAGTACTTTTAATGTTTTTATATACCTGATTAAAGACTAGTCAATTTTAACTTGTGTAATGATAGCAATGACTTTTTAAAAAATAAGCGTTTTTTTGTAATTTGAAGGTCCACTATTAGTTATTACTTGAAACATCTAATAAAAATGAAAGAACGTGTTAAGTGTTTTAAACAAATAATATATTTTGGAAACTAGTGATTACAATTTATATTATTACTAAATTGACTTCCTCTCAGTATTAGTAACATTAGTAACATCATTCATCTGTAGAATTTCTTCATAAAACCAACGGAATTGTTCTTTCACATAAACTAGTTGGTCCTTCAAATTTTCAATTTTCTTATTGGACAAACTTCCAAATTTTTTGCTTATTCGTTTTAGATGAACTTTTCAGCAGCTGGACGTCTTCTCTCATTTTGAGCACAGAAACTTTTTAAAAGGAGTAAAGGTTATAATTCTCCTTATATAAGTATGTGCCAAATTCGTCAACTCTATCCATTTCACTTGATCTCTAAATGCAATCTTTTCATTTTGAATATTTTTCTTTTTGTAAAAGATTGAGTTCGTTTGGTAAGTTTTTATATCACGAAAATGGTTTTCATGTCTGTTGCGTGATTCATTTTGATGATTTTCTGATAATATCGCGATACTGGTCAGGCAGGTATACGGTCTCATGTTTTCGTAAAACCTTTTCGATGCGACCAAAGTCACGGTCGGAATCTAGATAGAGTGCCCTAAGTCAGAAACTTATGATCAATGACAGAAAATATACCTTTTAGAATGAAGTACTGGTAAAACATATCATTAGGAAATTCTTGTTCTGTCCTGCACAAGAATCTCCAGATAACTAAATGCCGTTTATCGTTCAGGGTTCCTCGTTTCCTTCTATAAAGGTACACAATGCACTCAAATCTCAAGACTTCCCTGTTTGCCATATCTTCTGTCCAGTTGAAGTAAAACGCTTTTCTCCATTTGTTGAAATAGTGTCACACAAAGTTGTAGAACCACATCTGTCTGAGATAAAAAGCTTTCGATGTAGTTAACTTTGGTAGGGGCATGTCTGTTATAAGTCCATAGTGATGTAAATTAAACTGCTACTGTTTCTCGCTTCCTCCCTGTCAATGAGTTGCAGTTCGAATGCTGCCTTAAAATTTTCTTTATGTTCAGTGTTGGCGTTTCCGGCATCGCAGGTGCTGCAGGTGTCGCTTCTTGGTACTCAAATGATAAATTAAAATGGTTAGAAAATATGTTTGAGTAAGAACATTTTTACAATATAATTTTGAGGTTTGTTATCTTCTTTGCACTTTTCGATGTATAATTCGTGCATTTTGGAGATGTTAAGAATAGGTGAAATACATCTTGTAAGGGTTGTTATGTCTTGAATAATGCGATTCTTCGGCAGAAATGAACGAATATGGTTTTCAATATAAGAAACTATTTCGCTGGAAATTTTATGTGGCCTAGTATTATGCTTTTCCTGGAGTCAGGATAGCACAGACTTTCCGTCTTTGAGTTGTTTTTGAATCAAATCAACTTTTTTCTTCGACACCATATAGATTACAAAAAGCCGTTTTACATACTTTTACTGATGAAGTATCGCACGTTATCATAAATTTATAAGAATAGGCTTTATGATTACTGGCATTTGTTGTTTTCGCTGGACTGCACCTATCCGAATGCTACTAAACAATAAGGCATTTTTAGCGTTAACGTCTGATTTATAAAATATGTTAAAGATTTGCTCTATATTTGTGGGGTTGATTTTTCCACATTTGAACCTGCAATTTTCCTTACACAAAACTTCTAATCTAGGAGTCTTAGCAGACATCTCCTTTCCGTTATATGAGATATCTTCCTCTCCCTTTCCTAGCTATTGTAGCCTTTTCTTTTTCCACTGGTCTTCTTTTCTGATCCTCTTTCTTGATGTTTTAGTTTAGGAATGAAAATTTTCTTCTTCTTTTTTCGACAACTTTAGAAATTTTATTACTATGCATTTCCACTGCAGTGTCCTCTGCAGTAATGTGAAAATTTGTTATTATTTTCCTTCGATTGTTAATACAACTTCCTTGTAAGCATTCGTCCGCAATAAGCTTTTCACTACTGTATCGAGTTTTAATTTCTTAAACAATGTTCACCAGCTTTCGATTTCTTTCGAATTTAGTGTCAGGTTCCACTGAACATAGATTCTTCGCTTGAGCTTGGTGCGTATTCATCACTGTCGTCTAAAAAATACAGTTTTCAAATATTGGTAAATCCTAATAAAGAAGATACACAGAAAAAAGTTGAATTTCCATGAAGCATTTACAATACAAGATAATCAGAAATAACACAATATTATGTCAGGATAAAAATATAATAATATTATTAATATTTTGTTATAACATTATAATAATTTAAATTAATAATAATTATTTTTAAGGATTAACATCCTATAGTAGTTTTACATGTAACTACTACGAAAATACAAAACTTGCTTACCTTCTTGATAAATTTCATCATCTTCTGCGTTTTCTAGGTTAGGAAACATTTTGTTGCAGATTTCTAATGATTTCCATCTCTATTTTCTTCGCTATTTATTTGAAGTGCTCTTAACACCATCAACTTTCCTCTTGAGGGCAACATATTTTATCGCTAATATTATAAACAATATTTTCGGCATAAACACACAATACTCAAATTACGCATCACAAGGTTTTCTTGTAATACTGTAGTAGAATAAGGTGTTAAGTGTACTAAACTAAGAGGTTATGTTTGACTTTAAAGTAAATGAAGGTGTTATGTGCAGTTGACACTATCATCCATTAGGATTGTACCTAAGGTCCGTGTACATAACACTTCATCCATCGTATCTAAAATATACCTTTCTAAAGGATAAGCAACGGAATGTGACAGAAGATACTCATACCACCTTCTTCCATTAAAATCTCAAAATTTCAAAAAAGTCACATAACACCTTCATCCACTTAACCTTTCAATTTTCTCATTCTATTGATACGAAAATATCTTTTGTAGGCCGAATTGGCGAGCAGGAATTCACAAAAATGTTAAATGCCTACGGCCAAGTTTGAAAACGGACACCCGGTATGTTTAATAAATTGTATGTGTTATGTACATTTAATATAAGAGAAAACATGTATAAGTTAAGTATCCGTATCCCGACTGATTAACCCTTGTCCCTGTTTTCCAGTATACCACGACATAGGCATAATAAAATTATGTGCTGGCCACATCAAATTTTTGAAACAAGTACCTAATCCCAATTTTTAAACTACGTGTAAAGAGTCATATATCGAAGTTTTTTAATATTCAAATATGTAAAATTATACATATAATTTTTTGGGTGTGAAATTATATTGAAGCTGATTATTTCAAAAATTTTTTATTTGAGCTTAACTTTTATGAAAACATTTTAATTATGAACGTACCAATTATAGCTTAACGCTTGCTTATTTTTTAGAAAGCGTAATTTGGGTTATAAATCATCGGTATAAAAATTCGATTAAAAGTAGGTAATTAAGAATTGCCTAATCGATTTTGGTACTTTGAGTTTAATGACCGAGGGAAACAATCGTGATTACCATTAATCTAGAAAATGGCGGAAAATAATAAATCAAATTGAATGTTGAATTTATTCAATCTATTTTTTCTTAAAGCGAAAAATATGTCCAAATGGTCTTTAATATGTTTATAAAAAATACTGCCATCCCTTCTTGATATGTATTTACCCCAATATATGTATATACGTATAATATTGTAGTGTATGCGCAGAACATTGTAGCAATCACCCCTTTTCAGTCGATGTTTTCCACCGGGAAAGCCATCGTTTAATGGCTTTAAGCTTGTGAAACAATTTTCAAGGAAGATCAATTTTAGTTATAATAATTAAATGTTTTAAATTGTTAAAGATTTAAATTTGTTTTTGAAAAATTTTTACTTATTCGAACATAATCGTATCGTGTAAACAATGAACTTAAATCTACAATATGGCGGCGGATTACCTACTTTTCCGTATAAATTTCGAGGGTTAAATATTAGTTTGCTAAAAAAGGCGATATAGCGTTGCGTGCAAAATATCTTTTTAGTGATTGTTCGTATATATCTACATGCGTGCTAATAACTGTTGTCTTTATATAAAAAACTTAAAAATTATTACAAAATCTTCAGTCAATAGAACGCCGAGTAATTACAGAAAATAATTAAATAAAATCTAGGGTGAGTATTTTTATCCTTTACTTTATGTGCTAATGTTTGAATGTTAATCAATAGAAAACGGAAGAAAACTTGTTTTCCGTTAATCGGAAAATTACAGTTTTCTTTCCGAGTCATGTTTCTTAGCAGAAAATCAATTTTTGCAATATTTATAAATATACAAACAAATTTGGGCCAACCGTATATGAGTAAAAATACTATACCTTCCCTTATAAATAAAATATGCTGTTACGAATTTAAAAATTAAAAATGTTACATTTTATTTAATTAATTAAATTCTTCTATTTAATTTGATTAGAGAAATTAAAACAAATGAGAATTACGAAACAAGCTGTACAAATAATAATATTGCTTGTAATTAAAAAATTCAAAAGTGTATATAAATAAAACGATAAAGTGATTGACTTGGAGGATCAAAATTTAAAAAAAAATTAGCGATGAAAGTTTACATTGTAACTAAATTGTGTCAGTAATGAACATAAACAATATTAATATTGATTTTCTATTCTAGTCGTTTTTCCTACCTTGACCTCTTTGAAATGTGTAGAAAACTAAAAGCTTGATTAGTATCGGATAACGGATTTAGTCTTGACCTTCGAGTGTAGCTTAATTTATTTTATTATAATAATGTAAGGTATCAGTCACCTTTAAAAAGGTTATATGTTTTAATGCTAAAAGCTGAAATAAACTTGCAGTAAAAGGTTTTAAAGCTTTATCGGTAACTCGATAGATCTGCAATCCAGCAGATAGTTTTGCAATCAAATGAACCATATAAACTAAAATATAAAAATATGCACAATATTATTTTTTTAAAACTAATCTCGAAATTGCACTGTAGTCTAGTCACGTTAGGATTTTCCTGCGGAATTTAGAGTACTGAGTTGAACTTTTGGATAGACCTTTATTTTGTCATTATAAAGTTGGGTAGAAACCTCAGCAAAAAATCTCTGGAGCATTTTGAGATATCAGAGATCAAAGGTCACGATTTTGAGGTTTTTGAGAATTACTCGCTTACTATGCATCGTACGCTATTAAAATTTATTATAAAAGTTGCAGCTAATAAAATTCACTACAAGATTGATAACTTGAATTTTTTCGTGGGGTTAGCCGTTTCTGATATATAGGGCAGAGATGGGGAAGCGCGCGCTCAATTTATACCATAGTAGTAGGGAGACACTTGCGCCGCCATCTTGGATTTTGAGGTCACAAGACCGCCCACGTGGGGGCCGTATTTTTCACCCTTATTTTCTATGCTTTCTTTTCGGAGGCCTTTTCAATTATGTTTTCATCCTAATTACGGCCTTTTTGGCAGAACTTTTGTTCCTTATTTTATGGTTTTTTTCAGGCCTTTTCAACCTAATTTTATACACCCACGTGTGAGACCGTATTTTCAACCCCTGCTGGAATTTTCATCCCTAATTTTTTATATGCCCACGTGGGGACGCGTTTTTCTACCCTTTCTTTTCAGGCCTTTTTCCTATGGTTTTTTTCGATCAACCCTAATTAGAGCCTTTTTGTGCTTACTCACGTGAGGGCTGGTCTTGGGGTCACTGAAGCTGGTCTTGGACTTGGGCTAGTCTTAGGGTTGGTCTTGGACCTGGGGCTAGTCTTGGACTTGGAGTTGGTCTTAGGGTTTTTGATGGTCATCTAATTTGGTTGTATTAAGAGCAGTATGTCTGGAGGTTAGGCAAACGCACAGCATACAATGTTGGAAATTGCATAATTACCCTAATAAGATATTATTATTAAAATTATCGATCCTATTGCTAAATGGTCATATGCTATTGGGTACGTTCGGAGATCTTTACCTATACGAGAAAACGTATTTCTAATAAGGAGGTTCTGTAAGACACGTGTAGGGCTTCAACTTGTTCTCGGGCCTTCGCCCCTGGTCGGAGATGGTATGGGAACCTAACCTTATAAGACAAGTGTAGAGCTTAGCCCTATCGTGGCCCCTTGGTGCAATTGTATGCGGGTTCTAACTTAATCTTACAGCTGTAGTTCGCCCCGTCATACAAAATTGTATTATAATAGGTTCTTGTAAGACAAGGACTTGTATCAGGGTTTGCGCCCTGGCCCCTTTGAGTTAAAATTGATTTTAGCGCCATCTAGTGGCGTATAGACTAATGAACATTTTCTTAATAGAAGTGATAATGCACATCTCTTGCTCTATCTTGTTTCTCTCTTTTCGGCTCTTTCCACACACACAAACAAATCAATTAATTAATCAATCTAAAACAAATCACGCTCGATCAAGATCAATCTCAATCAATCAACAACCGAAATTATGTCTTACAGTTTGCGGAAACAGATTCAGTTAAACTGAATACATTAAAGTCTAATTAAATATGACGTGAAATAATAAATAATTTCTACCCTAATGCAATGATGCTTTATGTATAGGCAGATTTTAAACAGTCACCACCTATACATTCGGAACATCATATCTGATTTATTTGCATGTTCAATTACATACACACAAAAATTGTTTCATTTAACAGTTGTAAAAACCCCATTAAAAAGACTGGAAAGTAAAATTACTTATATATAAATAGAGTTAAATTAAATTAACATGTTTTAAGAATATCAAACTGATATAATGGAAATAAAAGGAAAAGGTTTTAATGGTTTTATTATTATACGTGAATTAACAATAACTACAAGTTTAAAATCAAAATACGTACAACTATTTGAGCTCATTTATGACGTCATCCTAAAGAGTAATAATCATTTTAAAAATCTTTATCGACATTTTTGTTAGCAATATCAGGTAAAAACATTATTAAAAATAATACGCTTACCTTTAAAGTTTTTTTTCCTTCAGCTGTACCATACGTTGAACTGAAATATTTTTATACAACGTGTCCAATGTAATCCACTAAACACGATTTGTAAATGGTTGGATATACACTGGCTAGTACATTCCGATTATTAACTAATTTAGAAAGTAATACACAAAACCTGATTACTGCTACTCGTATTTTACCTTTCTCTTAAAATAATTAATAACAAATCGGTTTGAAAAATATTATTTGTACATACGGACACAAAATTGTTTTTATAAAAAACCACATTAATTAAAAGTTTGGAATGTAATTACGTTTGCAACATGCGGTTTTAAATTGACCATGTATTTTCCCATATTATTTTTTTATTAGAGTTTTTAAATTTTTATTACCATGATTGTTATTAAAATTATCACATCTCTATTAATGATCATTCTGATATAAAAAGGGATGCCTAAAATTTACCATTGCATTTTCAATTTTGGTAAAACATAATCTCGTTTTGAGGAAACGACCTTTAAAACAACTAATCAAATCAGATACATAAGAATGCTTTAATTATATCCATTTAAATAGCGAAATAAATAAATTCAAGACGTATCTGAAAATGACTTCTATCAAAAAAAAAAGGTTGTGTCCTTTTAAAAAACCTTATATTTTTATAAAACAAGACCGAACGTCCTAGTCGTTATTGAAAATGTTCAACCATCTATGTACAGTATACATTGCAATAAGAAATATAATTCAACTCATTACTTTAAAATAAATGTGTAATTAAGAGCTGGTTGGTATACATCAGAATGTTATTTGTTAACATGCAATTTAAACACGCGTTGAATAAGCGGTCTTGCTTGCTTATATGCTTTATTTACACAGACATTTATAAAATAATGTAGGTGATTATTAGTCCTCTTCCCCCCCTACCCTTTCGCTCTTTTTGCGACGATTCGTCTCTTTTTTTGATCGTCAGTCTCTCTGTCGTCGCAACATCTTTACCTTCCCCTTTCGTCGAATTCTGCTTGTAATGTGGGTGAAGAGTTGAGGCACGCACCCTGGCATTGACTATAAAATGCGGTACATTTTAACCCGACCTTTCTGAAGCTACACTTTGCACCACATCGCTTTTTGCAATTACAAAAAATCCCGTTTAACAGCTCCTCTGGTGCTGGAAGGAATGCTGTTGTTGGCTGCGTGATCTCGTTCTCCAATTGCCAGCTCCATTGAACGGGTTCTAACTTTGCCCCGAGCCAAGTTTATACCTGAAGGTAAACCGGGTTTAGGTTCTAGATCCTTTTTTCTTCACCAAGCCTTTACCTGGATCGAGCTGGTTCACTGGCAGTCCCATCAAGTCTAAAACCTTTACATCGACACCTTACGTTACACCCAAAAGTAACAGCGACAAAACAAATTCTTATTTCACGTTTGGTAAAATAACGGATCTCTTAACGTGCGCTGTTTAAGGTGTAATATCTACAATGCAATATGTGCATTAGAACGTCTGTGTTAAATCAATAAAAACCACCTTTACCCATATTTTAAACAATACATTTTATAACAGAAATAAACAGTTTCCAAATTAAATGTTATATTATCGTCACCTATCTCTCTCTACATACACAAGCACATATTCAATCTTTCCTTACACGTAATGAAAGTGAAACCGTCATTATCCCACGTAGGGAAGAATTGACCGTGGAAGGTCGAAATTTTCACACAATGCTTTCTTTTAACGCAGAAAAACGTAAATATTAAGCATTTTGCATGATTGCTTTATCAAATTCCAGTAATCGTGTAATATTGTGAAACATCATTGATTTATAATGCCACATTAGACTTTACTTTCATTTTTAACTCTGAGATTGAACGTGCACCACTTACTTTCTTCTTCTAATGTAGGCTGACAGCCGGTTCAGTGCCATTTTTGGATGGCGTGGCTCCATTGTTCTTTTGGTTGGCAATCTTGTGCGATTCGTACAACTCTACGCTCGTCCATTCTTTCTATGTGTGTGTTACCAAATGTTTATCCTTTCTGTACCCATTCAGCCTCTTAGTTTTCTTTTATGATTTCCTTTTCTTATACCCTTTTACGATTGTATGGTATTTGTTAATGTATTGTTGCATTTAATTTACATTGTGCTGTTCGAATACCGGGTGACGAATGATCGGCCGCACCATAGGAAATCCAATCATAAACTCTTTAAAGAATTCAATTCTCTATCAGATGAAACTATTAAAAATATTTTACAGCTTACGTTAATTTTAAATATCTGGTGTGGAACACCACACGACCTTCCAACCTACAAAATGGAAATTAAAAGAAACGAAATAATTTTTAATATTTTGTGGGATGCATCCTCTTTGATACGTTCATGAAAACAGGCAACATTGTAAAACAACAACAATAATCTGTCAGAATGACGTTTAAAATTAAAGATAAAGATTAATAGAGAAAATACATGAATGAAAAATTAAAATTGTTTCTATAAAAATATCGATAATACAGCTTCAGCATTTTCAATTATTTATTTTTTTACATTAAAAACTGTATAAAGAAAATTTATGTCAAATTAAAATTTCTTTAAAAATGCCTAACGTTTATTAGGCTTTTTTAACACCGACACATAAAGTCTCTACTGTGGAGGATTGCTTTAACTATTTGATATCAAAACTAATTTTGGTGTGGTAATACACGATCTTGGACCTACATTCTAAAAATATTTAGGTATATACAGGGTGATTGACAAAAATTTAACCCAAACCTGTGTTTTTAAATGGAACACTGTATATTTTTATTTTTGGATTCACTTTACATTTATAATAAAAGTACAGAAATTTGTATCTGTATAACTTGTTCTGTACCAAAATAGAGTTAACTTTGGAACCACGACCAGCGTTGTCACCACGATTTTGTAAATCTTTATACCACCGACTATTAATAATAGTCTACTACCAAACAAACTGGGAAATTTTTCAAAACATGAAACTATACAGAATGTTTTAACTAAACATTTACTGTTCCATTAGTTTGTGTGTTTTTGGGTTGTCTTTTGTCAATTTTTATAAAATGAATTTTTTCCAAAGAAATGGTCGATATGATGTTTAAGCGAAGCTCAAAGAAATGCTTTTTGGCCCCTTTCTACCGGAACGATAACCAAAGAAACATCCGGAAAGAATCGTTTATGAATGTAGCTGGGATTTATAAATTCTGGAAGTTGTTTCCCAAGGTGCAAAAATAAGCCCAAATGAAGAAATTCAGTTTCAAGTTATGGCATCTCTTATAGAAAATCCGCAATTTAGTACCATAGAGCTAAGTCACACCTAGACTTAAAGAAATACAGTTCGCAGCTTTATTAAAAAAAAAAAATGCATCCTTATCATATTGAGCAACATTAAGCTTTAAGTGAAATAGATTTTCAAACCGTGAATCTTTCTGCAATGGGTAACTACTAAAGTTGAAGAACCAATTTTGTTAATAACATTCGATTACGGATGAGGCAACTTTTCACAATAATGGCCTATTAATCCCTTATCATCACTATTCAGATACTAATCCACACATCTTAAGAGTTGTTGATCACCAGCATCGATGGTCAGTTAATGTGGGGTATAATCAATTTTAATGTGGTTGGTCCTTTTTCTTTGACGGAGTCTTACTGGAGAAAGATATTTACAGTTTTGGAAAATGATTTAAGCTTTTGGAAATATCGAGGTAGATAATATTCGTACGGTGGTTTCAACTGGATGGCGCCTCTCCCACTATGCAATCAACGTTAGGCAATATCTCGATACAAATTATCAGCTGAGGTGGATAGGATGAGGTGATGGTGAAATTGGCCAGCCAGATCACCGGATCTTACGCCCGATTTCTTCCTTTGGGGTTACGTTAAAAAAAGTTACCAACATCCTCCCCCACAAGCGAAGATAAAAATAGAATTAGAGCTGCGTTTCAATCCATTTCGGCTTTAATGTTGTTGCAGTGAATCTTTCGTTTACCAACGAATTGCAAAGTATTTAGCTAGGCGTGGTCCCAGAACATTTAATGTGAATTTCTGGTTTTATTCGTTTATGTTTACTTGTTCAACTTATTTTTAGGGTAGAGAATTATTTTATTGTTAGTTATTAATAAGTTTTCCTAACAGTTAAAAATTTTTTACCATTCGTATTTTCTTATTTGCTCTGGATTTTGTTTTTTTGTAATTCTGTTGTCAATATTTTCAAATAAATCAATATCTCAAAAAAGTCCGTCTTATGTGAACAAATATACAGGGTGAAAAAATTGAGAAAAATTACATTTCGCGTAAGTTAATCATTCTGTATAGTTCTGTATGTTCTGGAAAAATTTCCCAGTTTTTTTGTTAGTAGACTATGATTAATAGTCGGTGGTATAAACAGATTTACTGGCATCGTGGTTCCAAAGTTAACTCTATTTCGATACTAAAGTGACGGTGTCTGCAGAACGGTTAGTAATACAAGTATAACTTTCTATGCTTTTATTCTAAACGTAACAGTGAATCCAAAAATGCAATGCAAATACACAGGGTATTCCATTAAAAAACATAAGTTTGGGTTGACATATTTTTGTCAATCACCCTGTATATGCCTAAATATTTTTAGAATGTAGGTCCAATGATCGTGTATTACCCACCAAAATTGGTTTGATATCTCTTAGTTGAAATCCCGTCTCAGTAGACACCCAAACCTACCTTTTTTTTCTTTGATTTTAACAATAAAGAAGGTACAATTATTTGAATTAAGAATACAATACGTTTTATTCGTCATAAAAATTAAAAGAAAAAAATAAAGCAACCATACGTTTCTTAAAACGTTCGAACAACATGTTTTTAATGACATTGCAGAAGTTTGAAAACGCATGGTTGCTTTATTCAATTCTTTAACCTTTTGACGAATTTAAACATTTTTTCTTAATTCAGATAACTAATCGGTTTTTTATTTGTATAAAGGAAAACACAATATTTAATGTGTTAAATAAAGTAATTCGAAACTGAAAATGTTAGATTTTACAGACTATATCAAAAAATTGCATAGAACGTAACTAATCGATACGTTTAAGGCCTATATCTGGGTATTTTTATATCTTTGAAATATGTACTTTGAAATATTTGATAAAAACCAAAACTGTAATAAATTCTGCCGCTAGATTTCTCCCAAAATCTAATCATCTCTAAGCCAAATGAAAACAAGCTTAAATACAAAATTTTAAGTACGTAGGTAGTTTCGTTCTGGATTTATCGTGGATACTAACATACATCAACACAGACATCCAAACATTATGGTCGATCTTGGCGAAACTTGGCCAAAATTGTAAAATGAGGTGATAAGTCGATTTAGCGATAGTGAAAAAAATCGATACTTATATATATATATATATATATATATATATATATATATATATATTATGTAGGTTGGAAGGTGAAAATTATGGCTTCAATGCCAATTTTTGTACAATAATCTGGTTCATTTTTTGGTTTTGTTCTTAGTGCCATTCTTAATTTAACTATGATCACTGCCTATGTCAGCGGATGTAAGGGTGCGGTTGTGAGGATAAAGTCGATAGTATATTTCTGGCCTGTTGTGTTTGCCACGTGTATTTTGTTATATTTTGTGATAATAGAACGAGTTGCTAATTCGCATGTCATTACTAGGAAGTCACTGCTAAAATTAGTGGAAAATGTGAAAATGTACGTTATGTTACGAAAAAATGTTTATTGTTTTCAAAGTGTTTTATACACTTTTGCACTCAGTAAAACCAATCTTCAAAGCATTTTTGCTACTCTGAGCGAGTACCTAAACAAGTACTTTAAAACTTCAACGGACTCTTCGGGTGATGGAAAACGCTTATCATGCAGTTTATGTTTGATGTTTCTGAACACAAAAGGTCGTTGGGAGACAGATCAGGCGAATGTGGGCAATGCACCATTACTTTAACATTTTAACCAGTTAAAAATTTTGTAGTTTATCGTGCTGTGTGCGCACTGGCCTATTCTCGACCACCTGGGCGAGACAAATTGAAGTATACCAATCAGAAGTAACTGTTCTTCGATCCACCTATGCAACAGTTGCAGGATGACCGGTTTTTCCGAAAAAACGAGCAATCATTTTCTTGAAAACGCTTCGCGAGCGCACCGCTTTCGTTGGTTTAGGTTCATTTTGGAACACCCATACAGATGATTGCTGTTTAGTTTCAAGGTCATATGAATATATTCATGTTTTTTCACCAGTTATAATATAATACACAGAATTTGAACGACCATGGTCAAATTTTTAAGCATTTCCTTGCACCTCTTGACACGTGTTCTTTTGAGCTTTGCCGGATTCAGAAGCACCCAACGACTCAAAGCTTCCTGACATTTAAATGTTCTTTCAAAATGGTATCACCGCAATGTCTAAGGATGTCCTTATCACAGTGTGTCTTTCATGTCGATCTGATAAGATCAGTTCACGCACGTCATCAATATTCTTTGCGACAACAGAAGCGTATGGTTGATCCTCGCTAAAATTGTCATCAAAAGTAGATCTCTTCCATGTTTGAATTCTGCAAACCATTTGTAGACCATGGCTTTGGACGGCGCTTCATCACCAAACAACAACTTTATGCCACACATTGATGTGGCGTTAAACCGTGTCCAAAGTAATAAAAAATTATTACTTGAAAATTGAGATTCGAAATATCCATTTTTCACAAACAAACTGTTAGTAGTACTAATGGTATAAAATATCAAATTTTACAATTATCACAATCGCAGAACCTTTGCGTTGCAAGGAGTACTTGATTCCGCGAGGTTTAGTAGTGACCCTCGTAATGCAGAAGTCGATCATCATGTCACCATCTTCATTTTGTTTCTCATCGATAAATTGTTCTTTTATGCTTGCAATGATGCTATTTCCCATTCTAGCATTGCAGTCTCCCATTATTATAATAGCTTCTTCTTTATTGATTGAATTCATTGTTTTCTGAAGGTCGTCGTAAAATAATTCCTTTTGACAATCATTATTCGTTCTGAAACGTATGAGTGAATAACTGTATTGTCAATGTAGTGTTTGTTGCTTATTACCAGACTTACCTCTTCTTTTGCATAACTATTTTTCGCAATGCTGCTGTATGTAAGGACGTAACTACGACATTGAGTTATTCCTTTCCCTTTCTTCTTTGTTTCGGATAGGGCACATATGTCTATCTCATTTCAATTAACTTCTATTATTATTTCCTGGTCTAGTCTGTTTCATCGTCTTATATTCCATGTCCACTGTTTTTTGTTTTCAATTTCGTTCTCCGTTGTCTCGCAAGGTCCGCTATCATTAAATCCGTCCGATTCTGAGGCTTGTGTATGGCTCTAGGAGCATTAATATTGTTTTACCATGAGTAGGGTGCTAGTCTTGTCGAACCCTACTTTATCCGAGCTTGGGACTGGCAACAGCATTCACTGAGCTACTCAATCCACTTAGTCGACTACTGCAGACGGAATTACTTAAGTAAGTGTTAAGGATTAATATCTATAATTAAAAAATGGCACCATTTTTTGACATAATTATAAGGTAACCTAGTTTATAACATTATTTTTTGATACAATTTACAATGACTGTACTACAAAGTCACTGTAATATATTACACAAAACTGCCATCTTATGGTACAATTAGAAGTTTACATACATTTGTGTAATTTAGCAACTCAACAATTACACCCATAAACTTTCGAAACATACTCAATACATACAAGAAAATATACCAAAACTACTAACAGATGCAAAATTCTAGTAGCAGACAAACACACACGCTAAGACGTAAATACCCAAAACACCCTAAACTTTCACAAAAATCTAGTAGTAAGCAAACAAAACACTAGCAAACTAGTAAATACCTAAACAACGCACATAAGAAATTTAGCAATCAAGTAAACGTCCAAACATAAAACATATCAGTTTACAAACATGCGGTTACCCAACGTCCAAATATACACGGTGGCCCACCACAAACGACACGCTTTCTCCACGAAAAACGGTTGAATATTTTTACAATATTTTTGTAGGTATGACGGGGACCGTTTGAAGTACACCTTTAAACTTATTGCACATTATACAGGGTTCATAACAAAAGAGCCATATGTTTTTTATAGATGAAACACCCTGTATTTTATGTCATTTATGAAATATAGGGGGCAAGTAAATGTGAATTACTGTTATGGTTCCTATGCCTAACATCAACAGGTTCTCCGATATTTTAAGACTTATAAACTTACAATAGAAAATAAAAAAAAATACATTTGTATTTCACAAATATTAGTAACTGAAGTATAAAGCCAAAGAGTTCGTTTTTAATTTAATATATACTACGAATAAAAAAAAACCTACAGAGTGAGAAAAATTGAGATAAAGTTTGAGATAAAGTTTGATCATATTTAAACAAGATTATCTTAATAAATTTAAATGGTACACCCTATATGCCAGAATAATGCTATAATATTTTAATGTCTTTCGATTTGTATTAGGGCGTTCTATACCTATTTTCAAGAATAACGTCAATTTCTTGCATTTTTATAATTAGGAGCTATACTGAGTGCCTTTTTGATAAATCATGGCGGTTTTGACTGTTTTTCACGTAATTTGTCGTGCTGATTTTTGCAGAAAAATAACTTCAATATAAAAATGTATTCAGTTCAAGAAAGAATCGACATGATTTTAGTAATTGGTGAAAGCTATTTATGGGCATACTTTTTGATGATCATTTAAACGGGCTAAAATTTCGGCGATTTTTAATGGAGGAGTTCTCAAAACTGTTGGAGAACGTTCCTCCAAATATTCGGGCAAAGTTGTGGTCACAGCTAGTTGGAGCTCCAGCACACTTTCATCATAACGTTCATACGTATTTAAATCATAGCTTCGTCGGTTTGGGAGAGGGGGACCTCAAAATGGGCCCGCCAGATCCTCATATTTAGCTTGTATTGATTTTTTTCTGTGGGCCTACATTAGAAATATTATTTACGATAGCAAGCCAACAACCCACGGAAGATATGAAAGAAACGATACGTGCTGCATTAAGAACAAAACCACAAATGTTACGGAAAGCCCAAGCTTATTTTCGACATTAGAATGTCTTTTTGTTGCTACGGATTCATTCACTAGTTAATAAGACTGAATCTCACTTATTAGTGTTCATGTTCATATTCGAGAGTCTTTGGCTTACATTTTTAACATGCGTCTTGGATTTCATATGCCCTTTAATTATTCTATTAAATTTTTTACATAATATCCATATTTTTCTTTTGCTTTCCTTCTTGTAAACTACATTAAAAAACTTCGAACATTTCCTCAGATATTTATTGAAATAAGGCAACTTGGTCACTTGTTTCTAGTAATAATGACGTTAAAATTATTTCGTAATGATAACAATTATTATTCTGTATTCGATTAAAAGCCAATTAGCTGATATTTAAATTTATTTACAGCATCCACAACCACAAAGTAACTTTGATTTATTAGAAGGTTACTCATTATAGCGCCTAATTAAAATATGTGGTGTGGAACACCATACGACCTCCCACCCTACAAGATGGAAAGTAAAAAAGATGAAACAATTTTAATAACATTTTTTAGGACAATGGTGTGTGAGTATGTGAGTGTGTGAGTGTGTGAGTGTGTGAGTGTGGTGTGTGAGTGTGTGTGTGTGTGTGTGTGTGTGTGTGTGTGTGTGTGTGTGTGTGTGTGTGTGTGTGTGTGTGTGTGTGTGTGTGTGTGTGTGTGTGTGAGTGTGAGTGTGTGAGTGTGAGTGTGTGAGTGTGTGTGTGTGAGTGTGTGAGTGTGTGAGTGTGTGAGTGTGTGGAGTGTGAGTGTGTGAGTGTGGTGTGTGAGTGTGTGAGTGTGTGAGTGTGTGAGTGTGTGAGTGTGTGAGTGTGTGAGTGTGTGAGTGTCTGAGTGTGTGAGTGTGTGAGTGTGTGAGTGTGTGAGTGTGTGAGTGTGTGAGTGTGTGAGTGTGAGTGTGAGTGTGTGAGTGTGTGAGTGTGTAGTGTGTGTGTAGTGTGTGAGTGTGTGAGTGTGGTGGTGTGTGAGTGTGTGGTGTTGTGTGTGAGTGTTGAGTGTGTGAGTGTGTGAGTGTGTGAGTGTGTGAGTGTGTGAGAGTGTGAGTGTGGGACAGTGTGAGTGTGTGAGTGTGTGTGAGTGTTTGATGTGTGAGTGTGTAGTGTGTGAGTGTGTGTGTGTGAGTGTTGTGATTGTGTGAGTGTGTAGTGTGTGAGTGTGTGTGTGTGAGTGTGTGAGTGTGTGGTGTGAGTTGGTGAGTGTGTGAGTGTGTGAGTGTGTGGTGTGTGAGTGTGTGAGTGCGTGAGTGTGTGGTGTGTGATGGTGTGTGGTGTGTCAGTGTGTGAGTGTGTGAGTGTGAGTGTGTGAGTGTGTGAGTGTGTGGTGTGTGAGTGTGTGAGTGTGTGAGTGTGTGAGTGTGATGTGTGAGTGTGTGTGTGTGTGTGAGTGTGTAGTGTGTGAGTGTGTGAGTGTGTGAGTGTGTGGTGTGTGAGTGTGTGAGTGTGTGAGTGTGTAGAGTGTGTGAGTGTGTGTGAGTGTGAGGTGTGTGAGTGTGTGAGGTGTGTGAGGTGTGGTGGAGTGTGTGAGTGTGTGTGTGATGTGAGTGTGTGAGTGTGTTGGTGTGTGAGTGTGTGAGTGTTGAGTGTGTGTGTTGAGTGAGTGCGTGTGTGTGTGTGAGTGTGTGGGTGTGTGTGAGTGTGAGTGTGTGAGTGTGTGAGTGTGTGAGTGTGTGAGTGTGTGAGTGTGTGAGTGTGTGGTGTGTGTGAGTGTGTGAGAGTGTGAGTGTGTGAGTGTGAGTGTGTGAGCGTGTGTGTGTGTGAGTGTGGTGTGTGGTGTGTGTGTGAGTGTGTGGGTGTGATGTGTGGTGTGTGAGTGTGTGTGTGATGTGAGTGTGTGAGTGTGTGTGAGTGTGATGTGTGGTGTGAGTGTGTGAGTGTGGAGTGTGTGAGTGTGTGAGTGTGGGTGGTGTGTGAGTGTGTGAGTGTGGTGTGTGGTGTGTGGTGTGTGGGTGTGAGTGTGTGTGAGTGTGTGGTGAGTGTGTGAGTGTGGTGTGTGTGTGGTGTGAGTGTGTGAGTGTGTGGTGTGTGGTGTAGTGTGTGTGTGTGTGTGTGTGTGTGTGTGTGAGTGAGTGTGTGAGTGTGAGTGTGTGAGTGTGTGAGTGTGAGTGTGTGAGTGTGTGTGAGGTGTGTGAGGTGTGTGAGTGTGTGTGTGAGTGTGTGAGTGTGTGGTGTGTGGTGTGAGTGTGAGTGTGTGAGTGTGTGGTGGGTGTGAGTGTGTGGTGTGTGAGTGTGTGATGTGTGAGTGTGTGAGTGTGTGAGTGTGTGAGTGTGGGTGTGTAGTGTGTGAGTGTGAGTGTGTGAGTGTGAGTGTGTGTGAGTGTGTGGTGTGTGAGTGTGTGAGTGTGGAGGTGTGAGTGTGTGAGGTGTGAGTGTGAGGTGTGCGAGTGTGGAGTGGAGTGTGAGTGTGTGAGTGTGTGAGTGCGTGAGTGCGTGAGTGTGTGCGTGTGTGAGTGTTGGTGTGTGTGTGAGTGTGTGAGTGTGAGCGTGTGAACGTGTGAGTGTGTGACTGTGTGAATGTGTGAGTGGGTGAGTGTGTGTGTGTGTATGTGAGTGGGTGATGAATCTTATGGACGCGATATTGAAAAAACGTGAAAAGTGATTGTATTCAAATCTTAATCCGTATATATCGCCTAAACATCTAAATGCGATCTGCGAGGTAAGATGGAAGTGGGGTAAATTGGAGGTTCTGTTGTATTACAAGTTTTTATGAGCTTTTAGGCCACCTGTGAAATTGGGCGAAGAGTAAGTAATATAAGTAACAATTACAATTTAGCGTAATTACAAATTTGAGTGAAGTAACTTAAAACTATAGGTAAAATTAATCTAGTATACTATGCAGGTTATCACATTATACGTACATACGCCATAAGCGTAATCCACTGTTAGGTCACACTTGAAAGTGGCGTAATCCATAGGTGGAATACACTCTTATTAATGTATAAGCAAGACTCACCTTAGGTGACACTTGTGTTTTACTGTATTTCATCAAATTGAGCATGACCGGTGAGCGGAACTGACTCATACTAATTATGTTTACTCGGGGAAAATCCAAGAAACGCCAGTGATCCATACTTATTACGCAATCACTAAAAATGCTAGATCTGAATTGCACGCCTGATTTGAATGCATGTGTGTATGAATGAGATTGCGTATTTTCATACGCATGTGCGTGTGGGTGTGCGTTTGCGTGTGCGTGTGCATGTGCGTGTACGTGTATGTGTGCGTGTGCGTTTTCGTGTGCGTGTGCGTGTGCATGTGCGTGCGTGTGCGTGTACGTGTGTGTGCATGTGTATGTGTGTGTGCGTGTGTGACTTCGTTCGACTGAAAATAACTTAAAAATTAGAAAAGCATTTGTATTCAAAGTTTACACTAATGTATAAGACCTAATTTTCTCGACAATGCGAAATTTGGTAGATATCACTAAAGAGTCTTATGTAACATAAATAACACTTACAAATGTGCGTAATACAATTTTCGGCGAACTAGCACAAAAAGACAATACGTAAAATGCATCTAATATACGACCGGGCGTTAACACATTATATGAAGTGTTACAGAAATTTGTTTATGGAGCGTGTATAGATACGTAACTTACAAAAATGAATTAAACAGTAACCTATTTTGCAATTATGTAACCGTAATTAAGTACACTCTGAAGAGAACGTGTTAGCTCAAGTAGTAAACCTTTTGTTACCACGGGATTACATTATAAATTTTTATTTAAAGAATAGGAAATTAGAGATGTTAGACAATGATCGACACATACCTCAGGTGGTACTCTTCTACTAAAAGGTTTTAAAAAGCTCCTTAAGGAATTGAAATATCCACATATTCCGCAGATATACTGGAAAAGTGCGGTATATTTTGTTGTTACCATTTGAACACTCAAAGATATTAAATCATATCATATCTTGATGCAAAACAAATTAATACAGTGCAAAACATAGAAAAAGATCAAATAGTTTTTTGTTAGTGGCGAAATTTAATTTCTGTTACGTTATAAATCAATACAAAATAAATTATATTCCCTAAACACAACTATTTCCTATAGTTTGATATAAATAAAATCAATATTTATATTAAAGATTTTGTTAATATGCACCATTATGTGTATACGATGGACTTTTTTCAACATTACAGCATTCCATCGTGTAGGTATGTAGCAAGACCAAAGTTGGGAGACGGGTATAATGACCGTTGTTATCCATTTTCTTCAAACAAAAGGCCGTAGCAACTGATATTCGTAGATGAATGAGTCGAGTGTTTCGAGTAAGCGTTGATGTTCGCTAATGGTCTAAAATGCTTAAAAACTGAACTATTATCCTCGATGCGGGGAATAAGGACAAAAGTCTGTTTCAACAAATGACCTTGTTTGACAAGCTTCGTTAAGTGGTTTGAGTGAAACAGGGGTTTACCTTAAATGAGTTACCCATGGAATTACCTGAAGTGTTCCGACCATCTCTTTACATGATCTCAATAGAAACTTTAGGTTATAAATACATTGGCAACCATTACATCGTAAAGGTGTTGCCTGAAGACCACTCAGAATTGCTTCACCTTTGACTTTCCTTATCCGCTTTAAGAATGAAGAAGAGAACTTCTCTAATTCCATTGCGACGGTAACCTTCTTTGTCTGCTTAGTAATGATGAACGACAGACTATGTGGCTGCAACAGGTGCTCATCTGCACTACTACCGCGCGGTACGTGAATTTTTATATGTTCACCCTCAAAAACGGATTGGGCGTGGAGGTTTTGTCCAGTGGCGCCCAAGATCGTACGATCTTACCCCATTATGTGGGGATATATTAGCCCATTAAGTCCCAAATTATTTTTTTTTGGAGTTTCTACGTAATTTTAAAAACACCTGTAAAGAAAGTGTTTAGAAACATTGCAATGGGTCGTCATAAAAAAAATTTGCGTGTTAAATAAGGGCCGTCCACGTTATCAAATCTATTCTGATCTAGGGTACCGCCAGAAATTGAAGGCAAACTTGTCGGTCTTCTCTAACAATTCCAGTTTTCGTATCCTAAACTGTCAGATGTTAGCATTGCAATGGCTCTTCATAAAATTTTTAAAAGACTTTGAGGCATGAATACACTATTGAATAACGACATAATCGTATATTATAGCCATGTGATCAAAATATAAACAAGTACCATACATTTTTTACTTGCATCGCAATATGTTACGTTTTCAAAAGCTAGTATAAGTGGTTCACCCTTTCTCCATATATGGCGAAGTTTCAAATATCTGTCTAGCGGTACTGGGAAACCTTAACAATAGTTCTTTCTAAATCCTTTCTCCAACTATCGTTTAGCCAATTGGTTCCATTTTAAAATTTGTCTATAACACATTTATTGTCGTTCCATGAACATTTTAATATTATCGCTTATTTTGTCGATATCTGTAAACAAGACCCGTACCATTTTTTCTTGCAAATCCTATGTCACGTTTCTATGAAGCTAGTCATTTTCGGTCAACGTCTTCTAATTGTTCAGAAATGCTCTGAAACCTAACATTATTTTCTAGACTCCAACGATGAACTATTGCATTGTTAGCTTTTGTAAAAAGTTTATCAAATAACACTGTAATACTTGTGATATCTTTTAGACAATAGATAACTATTGTTTACAATCTATATCATGGATCCACTGTTTACTAGAACCTTGTTCAACTTGAGCTTTCTTTCTGTTTTAGATGAAAAATTTAACCTGTAGCCTTCTTTTTCTTAGTATCAAACGTAACAATTGTATGACATCAAACGTATGGGCTTGGCTCAGATAAACTGTTTTAGTGAACTATGTCTAAAATATCGGACTACAATTTAATCTAATTCTCGTGAAAATTGGTGGTTATCAAATCTATTAGGGGTTTGATTTTAAATGATTTGTCGTTCCTATATTCATTTGCTTTGTCATTACCTTGAAAATGATGTAGTGACTTTAGTTTTAAATAAGCATTACGACTCATGGCATTGCCAACGAGCAATATCCCTAAATCTTCCGCCTCAGACCAGTAATCCTTTTGGCTTGGCAATGTGTGATATCCAGAGAAGGCAGGAAAACCGATTAAAATTTTTACTTCATCCGGAGTAGTAGTGAAGTAGTGCTTGTTTTTTTTAAATTTCTGACGTAACGCATGGTCTCTTCCACTATAGGATCAAACACATGAGTCAAAAAATTGTTCAAAAAGTGATGTCATCAACAAATCACGATGTTGGGAAACTGTATTTCCCCATGCCTATCATATTCTGGGTGCACTTTCTTCCAATTGGCGGTGGGAATATTTTCTCTTCGGGAACGCTTTGGACTTGGGGCACTAATTTCTGACGAAGTTGCAGCTTCTACTTCCAATGTTGTGAGGTTCTCGTCACTTATTTCATCAGGAACAAACACTTCAACAATTGGTAGACTAGTATCTTCGTCAAAAATATTTTCTTCAGCGGTAAGACGAAGGATGCAATGCCAGAATATCACCCTCAATTTCTTCAGAATTAAAATATCCATAAGTTTCTTCCAAGTTTTTAAAAGCTTTCCGGCTCATAATGAGTCTAAAAATTACAAATTGCGTTAAAATTGTGGAGTGTAAATAATACCACACAACAATACTACAAGACCTAGTGTCCTCATTTGAGGACACATCAAATTGTAACACAATTATGACAGATTTATAAACAATATGACAAAAGCAAGTGTATCTGTCAAAAACTATATCTTTCACGAAGCTAATGTAAATTTATCTAAATTCAGGTAATTTTCAATAAAAAATAATTTTACTGGTAGCAAAACGTATAAAAGCGCAAATTTAAAGAAACATGTGCGAGAACTGTTGCATTGTACCACTACCTGGAACACTCCTTTACCCTGGAATCGTAAAATTCTATTTATATGTTTCCGCCAAGTAAGTACTCGAAAAAAAATCTTAGAAGTCCGCCCTCAAGCTAGGACAGTGGGACCTAATGGGTAAGAACGTCTATATCTCACATCTCCCACTACAAAAGAAGATGTGGAAGATAGGATACGAGACAATTATTGAAAGATAACACTGTAGATGCTGGGAAACGTGAGAGAAAACATAATAAGACGACTAAATGTGTGCATTCAACAGGATGAGCACCTTTTCAAACATATTTTAAATAGAACTCATTAGTAACTGTTGAATTATCCAATGACTTGAGAATGTTCTTGTGATAACGTAATATACTTTCTGTTGGAGTTAATGTACTATATCTAGTTAGTGTTTAGTTTAGTTCAAATTTCATGGCAACTGCGAATAACCACAAGAAAAACCATTGAAATATTGAATAATATGGAAAAACTAAAATAATTCAAAAGCAGTGAGAGATAGGTTAGGACATACTTCTGAAAAATTGTGTGGTTTTTGATTTTTTTTTAACACAGCGTAAAAATATTCAGGATGTTCTATTTGTGAAAAGTGATGTTTTTGAATTTCAAGTTTCGCAGGTTTGAACGTACACCCTGTGGCATTTATCTCTTCTTTATTTTTTATTTCTTCTTCAGAACATAGGATTAAGCTTGGTCTTTCCTTTGTACAAATATACAAATTTTCCTAACAAAGCACAGGATGGTACATAATAATAAAATACCCGTAAATGCGATTTTTTGGATAATATTCGAATTATTTCAAAAACCGTAAATTTTACATGTATGAAACCTATATAAACAAGGTTTTGTAATATACAATCAAAGAAATGTAAATACACATTATGAAAAGGATAAAGAGTGTGGGAAACGTAGGATCTGTGACCTGTTATTATAAGGATGCTTACTTGTTATAGCTCAAGTAATAGTCTTTATAAAGTGACTTAGCAGCAATATAATGATGATAAGAATACATATTTCGATTGGTTTCTAAGACATATTACTGTTATCCATGTCTGAATCATGCTTGACATAACACAGAAAGGCATGAATGTTGACGATATTGGAATTCTATTCAACGAGTAAGGTTGACATTACTTCTACAAATGTCTTGGATTTTGAGTTTAATCTTAAAACAAAATTTAAACAATATTCAGCAGATCAGGACAAATGTTTTGAATAAGTGAAAAAACATATGTGCAACACCAAAAATGAATGTTCTCTTATTTTAACTTCAGTAGATAAGTCCCTTTACAAGACAAGTTTAACCCGATAATTTAGACTGAAGTAGCTATTGATGAATTTCTTGTACTCTGTGGTTTCCTTATTCATGCGGAAGATGACAGAAGCTGGGATGTTCCTGCGAGAGAAGAAGAAGATTTATTCATTCAGCAATGCAAAACTTGCGTCATACCGGACATTAAGGTAACTATTGATGAACAACTCGTTGTGTTTGGAGGTAGATGCGAATAGTTCAATATGCCAAGTAAACCGGAAAAATATGAAGTCTGGTTATGCTTTGGATGGTTTAGTTTATGTTGGTCGCCATACCGCAGAACCTACACATAAAAACCTGTTACACTTCCAAACCGCACTAGGCGTTGTGTATGCTTACCGAAATAAGCGGTTAAGCCAAGCCATGGATTGATTAGGGTAGTTTCAAACATCCTACACTTACCATTAATCTGCAATTCACAAAGCTCAGTCCGAAAAAATTGTCTCTAGGCGCCACCACAATCTCAAATTTTGCTAAAATAAATAGTCTTAGGCGGGATGGTAAATTAATCCTATTCGACTGTGGAAGACAGGATTGCAGCCTACTTAGTAAAACCATTTACCATTCAAATTCAATCACACTTCAAAATAAATTGATCCAAAAGCTTAAGAAAATTCTGAAATACACGAGTTGTCGTAAACTTATTAAACACACTCTGTACAAATGAAAATTCCCAGATCGTAAGACGTTAACTTGAATACTTTTTACGTATCCCTCGTATACCGGTAAATTTATATTTCTAATTGTTATAAAACTTGGAATGAAATAAATATTCCCAATTTAGAAAATTCTAAATAAAATAAACGAAATCGGGTTAATAATGAATTGTTATCTCAAGAAAATGTTCGTTGATTGCTGAATAATTCAAACATAGAGCGGTTAGTCCTTGTATCATCAATAATATCGTGATATTTTAATACGTTATCTTCAAAATAGTATTTAGACATTCATTAATAGGTATAAACTTTACTACTTCAAAACTGTAATTTATGCTGAATAAAAAAAATAAGTAGTTTGTTAGTAGTATTCTGCATTAATATTTCAAAGCTAAAATGACAGTTTGTGATCGATCTGGCTCATTACGCAATTTCCAATCGATCTTTAAATTCGAAAATATGCAGACTAATTTCACTTATCAGAAGGTGTAACCAGTTATGCACAATTGACACAAATAAATGACAAAATAAATTAAACAGGGACATATATTTGTACATCAATAATTAAGACTAAAATTCCCAATTCCTAACTAAAACATAAAATAGCTAAAGTTCGATTACCTTTCTCTTTGAATGAACCGTAATTAACGAACAATAAAAAATGTACTTAAAAGATAATCGTACTTGTCATGGTTCAATAAATTTAAATCTAAATTTTACGTATTACGAATTAATCCTTTTTCGGTGCGGTAGTTGTAGTCCATATGATCTGCTTTCGGTAATCCTTTTAAATGATGCACTATGCAAAAAACACAAGAGGTAGCCGTATTCGCCCTACGCACTCGGCTGTGGTACTATAACGCAGTGTCTATGGTTTGTTCACTGATACCGGTAAGCGGTTTTAGCCTAACATGAATCACCTTATACTGTGATGTTGCCTAATAAAACGTTTATCACAATGATAAATTGTTACTTCCATATACAATTAAAGTTCTTATTTGCTTTTATACAATCAATTTGGTATTGCTAATGATTGAACATTCAATGTCAATGATGATTCACCAATAACTTTACAATACTTTTCTTTCTGTCACTTAAATGGCTACCCTTCTATTTTCTTTATAATAATATTAGGTCACGCGTCCCACATTGAACACCTATATTGTGTTTAACTTCAATCTCAAGCATTTTTATTTCTTGAAGAAAATCATTAATGTTTTCCTACTACAATAAAATTATTATTTGTTTTATGAACTGAATCAATTTGTTGCTAAAGATTGTACAATAATGTAATTATGAATTACCAATAACTTTGACATAATTTTTCGTCATTAAATGACATAAATAAAATTAGTTTCACCTCCCAATTGAGTATTTGGATTCGGACCTACGACCTAATACTTTGCCTAAACTTCCGAAGAATCATAATTCCTTAACTGCAGCAAATATATCCAATTTTGTAGGAATTCAAGCACAATCAAATCGTAATTAATATTTTGTCTTATTTTATTAAATAAAAAATTGATAATTCACTACTATATTCATACATTAACCACTCCTCAAGTTACCCATTTGTAAATCTTATTCGTTCATAATTTTCATAAATACATTTACTAAAACTATAAAATTAATAATTAGTCAAGTTGCTTTGGTGTGTGAATCTTGAGATATTGCAGGCTCACATTCCATTAATATAAGTAGTTTGACTGTAATCTCATTATATTTAGAATTTACATCAGTTCTACATACATAAAGACAAAATTTACATCGAATGGCTTGAACCTTGGTGGCGCAGTTGGTTAGCGGTACTCTAAAAGTACATGTCGTATTCGAATCCTACTGCAGGTAAACTTTTATTTATGTATTTAATAAAATTAACAATAATTTTCACAATATATTAAATTATTTATTTGTGAATGTCTATATGATTTATCCCCTTATGGGTTAATTCAGTCGCTATACTTGCTCTGCTAAACTATAATGTTCACAACACTAACCATTTTAATTGCTATCACGCGCGCGCGACTCTTACTCAAAACCTCTAACCAACTAACTAACCCCTTAAATTTGACACTCGCTTATATACCTTTTGCCCGTCATATCGCCAATACGTCACCATAAATTCGCGCTAAAATTAATATTCACCTATCACAATTGAGTATTTCGTGCGTTTCTTTGCTGCATCGAAGGTTCCAACATGGAAGAAGAAGTCAACGATGCGAAATAAACGTAGCCATCTTCAATTACTTTGTAAATTCACTGAAAACTTTCCGAAGAAATCATCAATTCCAATTACATTCACACTGCAGATTAAACAAATTATATCTCAACTTTCTATGTACGCGAATTCTATTTCCGCACAATCTAACGAACTCCCTCACATTCTATCACTTCATTCTTGAACATGCATCGGTTTACCATTATTGCACCATACTAGAAAATTTCTACAAACAAAAATATGCATACATATTCCTTACTGCACGTCAATAAAATATCAATATATCATTAACTCACTCACTCATATGTCTACAACCATTTCTTTAGTCCAAATCCTTCCATATACAGTAGCAAAAAGACCAGTAATTTTACCAGTGCCGTATCAATACAAATTTACTCAAAACATTATTTCTCAACCAAATTTAACACTTTCAACACGAAAATCTTTCTACAGCAAATATTCCTTCACACGATAACCAATGCCTCACTAAATTCCATTGGCGTATCAATTACACCAACGCATACACAAGAAAAATTCGTTTCATGCAAACTTACTTCAACTACATTCAAAACACGTTACATACGTTATCAAAATACTACACATCCACGGTGCATCAAAATAACCTTATAAACCTGGGGCTTGAAGTAGTACAAACTCGTACGCGTGGTATTCATAATTCTGCTCTCAATCTCACGATAGACAACATCTTCACTAGTGTTTAGCTAGCAATTTATCTGTTGGATAAAAACTACTGTTGTGGGTACACTACGTCAGAATAAGCGTGACACTCTGAAAGAAATGAAATCCTCAAAAGATCTTGTAGTCTGCTCTTCATTGTTTTGCTTTCGAAATAACGTATCCATGGTAAGTTACGCACGTAAAAAGAACAGATGCGTAATTTTACTAAGCACTATGCACCACGACACATCTACCAATGATGACCCTAACAGGAAGCCTATATAGTCTTTACGAAGGAACATCCAAATTATAACATAGGGTCACCAAACGCAGATTCTTTATGAAACAGTTAGCGAAGGAACTAGTGATACCACATATACAGAGAAGATCTACTAACCCTAAGCTACGACCTAGTGTCCGGGAGTGTCTAAGCAGATTTATTAATATCTCTGGTTCGCTAGCCACTCAAACAAGTACAACAATTAAGAGAAAGAGATGCTCAGTGTGCCCCGAAAATATTGATCGTAAAATCACAATATGTATTAGTTGTAAAATATGTGAAATGAGCATAGTATTAGAATGCGCACTAAATGATTCTCTACTCCCTAAAAATTTTTAAACAATAATGCTCGCTTTCATATTTAATCTCATTTGTAATGTATGTGTATAAAGTTAGTTTTACTTCAATAACTTTCTTTCTATTCTGACTAGACGTGATTTTATATGTATAACGGGTCCCAGAAGCCCGAATTATGTAAATGCCGATATTTTATTGGTTAAGTACCACAGGGTTAAAACAATTAGTCAAACATCGAAGATTCGGCACAAACACCAATAAACTTTAGTTAATACGACGTTGCCACATTTGCAGATTTTGTCTAGCTGATAGATCATTTAACTTCAAATGTATCATCTCAGTGTTGCAAACTTACAGAAAGTAAACAATGACCACATAAAGCCTTTAGCTTTGAACGAACTCAGAAGTGTAGCTTCCTTTCAAACGTTAGGCAATAACGCAAATTGCTGCGTAAAGTAAGTTGTCTTACCTCTAGGATATTTAGTGCGCGTAAGTTTAAATCAAAGAATTTTTTTTTAAACTAAATGCAACCTAAAAACATTTTTACAACTCCTAGTTAAGTTATGGAAATCTATAAAAACACATAAATTTGATATACCCAACATTTTACACGTGCTGACCAAAAAATTTCATGCATGAATATTATTTTGATCACAAGGTTGTCAAATCAGTTTGTCAAAATGTTGTACATTAATGACATTTATGTCAAAACATTGACAAAAATGTTATTTTATGAAGTATTAGCTTGTACATAAATTTTTTTTATTGTTTCAGTGAATTATGCAAAATCTTGAAATTTACTATGAAGTTATAGTACATATCTAGTAACAACAATTACAACATGGAGAACTCACTATCCCTTTATTGCACTCAGCTGAAGGCTATGCTTAAAAGGAACATCTTACTAAAAAGAAGAGAAAAGAGAAAAACCACAGCGGTGAGTATGCCAAATGATTTTGCTTGTTTTTAATTAACTGCTTCAATTAATTGATATTAGTGTGTTTAGTAGAATCATTCAGTAGTAATGATCGGCACTGCACTGAAAGGTTACGTTTTTTGAACTGGTGTTTTCACATTTTTGCAAATGACGTTATTGTGTTAACAATTCTTTGCTGTAATGAGCATAAAAAAAACAATGTTTGGTAGTCACCCCAATTGAACCTTACAATATAAAGGCACAGTGAAGTCAAAAATGACTTTTATTGACTTAATAATATTTCCCGGAAATATGTAACAAATAAAGCGTTTAAAAGCAAGAATTACGTTGCAGTGTGACGTCACTTTTGATACACCGAGGCATTGCCGTGTATAGCCAACAGTACTATTGATGCCAATCAATGCAGTTTTGTGCCAAAATACTAGGTACTACATACTATAATTAATGCAGAAAAATTTGCACCTAACTAAGGTATTATTTTTTTATATTTTTGATTAAGAATGCGTATTAATTGTATTACAGTAGGTAACAATATAGGAACAATTAGGCATACTGCTACGTGGTCGGTTGTCGAAGTTGTAGAAGAAAAAATCAACTGAGGATTTAAAGAAGAAACACAGGTTCGGTTGGTCACGAGAAAAATCTCCAGAATGGCATAATATCTGGATGCTTGCTATAAAAAGGAAAACTTTTTTCTCCACAAATTCTAGCCGAGTGTGCTCAAATCATTTTACAGAAGATGATCTGGAAACTTTTTCAGTTTAAAAACAACGCCTAATGGTAAAGGAGAAATTTCAAAGTGAATTTAAAAAATGCCGTTTGTTCATTCTTCCTAACTGGCGAAAATGAAGAGAAAACCTCATTTTTATCCGCAACGGAATTGTGAAAGAGAAAATACAGTAGCTAGTTACGCAAAAAAACAAGTTTCAGAAATCATTCAGTATCAGGACGGCCCTATTACATCATCAAAACAAATTTCTTATCTTGACGTATACAGTTTATCTTTTTTAGAGTTAAATAGTAATTCTGCTGTTAATTCACTTATAGAAGTGGATGAGGTTTTATGTGAAAGTGATAGCGAAGGAACTGGAAGTCTGTTGCAGCAGTCAGTGTGAACTCGGAAAAGAAACAATTTTGTGCAAACCGTGCAATACATTCTGTCATGAATCTAAAAATCAGAAATTCATAGGTCTCATTGTTGTTAAAAGAGAAATGGTAACAGGATATCTTGAAAAAACTGCTTCCGAAAAACTCTTCCAGCGGCTAACACAGGAATAAAATATGAACATTACTCTCTTTCTTTCTGATAGACATGGAGATTCCAAATATTATTCATCAATCCGATATGTCGCGTATGGCAAAAAATTTAACTAAGAAATTGAAAACAGAAAAAAAACACCGTTATTAGTAGCATGGAGATGAAGTATAACAACTCATTTGTGGTGACCAGTTCAAACTCGTGATGGAAATCAAGATTTGCTGGTTGAAAAGTTCACTTTTCTAAAACAGTATGAGATGGAAACGTATTTAGTAACTGCGGGCATGGCTCAATCTCTGAAGAGGATGATCGAGATCTTGTCTGGTTATCACCACATTTTAATGATTCTCGAATTTTTAAATCAACAATTAAGCAGGGATAGTTAGACCACAATCACAACCTTGCAAGAGAAAAAAAATTAGTGAAGGGCAAATATTTTCTAAATCATAAAAATATCTGGTGTGTAACAAGATACGACCTTCAACCTACAAAATGGAAATGAAAAGAAATAAAATAATTTTAATCAACTTCCAATTCAAAATTTAGCAACCAACCGTTTATTTTTTAATTTATGCCAATTAGGATCTGATTACACTGGCAATCTTTCCATACTAAAGAGCAAGTTCTCACAGCGATAATACAGGTGAGAATAAAGGTAAAAAAGTTCAACAGTAACCTGTATTAATAATAATTATTATTTGTAACACAATTACTATAAACTACTGCATTTCGAAAACAAACCTTCAATTTTCCTGAATTTTCTTTGGATTGTCTTACTGAATCCAGCTCGTGATAGGAATCTTTTGGTAATTTTTGCCTGTCAGAATCACTCGTAGTTGTTGTCTTTAGAAATTTTCGTCACAACAACTATTCGTGATCTGATTGACAAAAATTACCGGCAAGATTTCTACCACTTGTATTATATACGACATTTCTACTTTACAACCTACATGTGTATATGTACGTACAGAAGGTTATGCAATCGACTTTTTTTCACTATCGTGTGTGTGTGCGCGTGTGTGCCTGTGCGTGAGTGTGCGTGTGCGTGTGTGTGCGTGTGCGTGAGTGGATGTATGCTAGTAGGTATCCACGATAACTTCAGAACCATAATACGTACGTACTTCAAATTTTGCATTTCAGCCTGATTTCATTTTTATTGGAGCCGATTAGGCTCTTGGGAGAAATCCAGCGGCGGCGAGGGGGTTTATTAGAGGCAGTTTTTGGTTTTTACCAAATACTTCTAAAACATTCAAAGATATACAAATATCTACCCTACCCAATACTTGAATAACGATTAATTTTATAACAAAAATTGTTCTAAAAAAATTATTTTGCATAACTTTTGTTCATAAAGTTTCTTTGTATAACGTAAAGTAAGTAAAAATTAATTAAATATGAATGAAAATGGTTAAACTGTATTACTTTGGTTTTATAAAAGCGGACGGTTTTGGAATTTCTTTTAAGTTAATATCTATTTATGGCTATTAATCTCTATCTGATACGAAGTTTTAAACGTCATTCTAACATGGTCTATTGTTTTTGTTTTTACAACGTTGACTATTTTCGTAAGGAACTTATTATAAAAGAGGTTGCTATTAAAATTCTTTTTTTTGTTTTCATTATGAATGTATAGAAAAGAGGTTGCATTATAATCCTAAAAAAAAATTATAATAAAATTATTTAATTTCTTGTAATTTCCATTTTGTAGGTTGGAAGGTCGTGTGTTGTTAACGTCAGATATTTTAGGATAATTATAATCAGTTCATTACGAAAATAGGCAACATTGTAAAAATAATTCTAAACCTCCCGCTTCTATAAAAATATACAGTTTAAGCATTTTCTATCATACTTATTCAATTTTGACGCATGCACACGCGCACACGCACATTCGCACACACGCACGCACACACACGCACACACGCGCACACACGCGCACATACGCTCACACGCACACACACGCGCACGCGCATACGCAAACGCGCGCACACGCACTCACATACACACGCACACGCGCACACGCACACGCGCACACACGCACACGCGCACACACGCACACGCGCACACGCACACACGCACACGCGCACACGCACACGCGCACACACAAACACACACCCACACTCGCACATACGCACACACGATGTTGTGATTTAGGTAGTGGAGATAACTGTGAAAAGCGAAGGTAATTATGCTGGAACTATTCCTAAAAATATTGCATCTACAACAAAACCTGCTTTAGAAGAAACCCGGCAAATGCATTTTTCCGGGTTTCAGTACAAACATATTTGATTTATAATAGTTTGTTGTTACTTTGTACTTTTACTTGGTATTCTTTTTGTATCTCAAAATGTTTTTGTTGCTTTAAAAAGTTAGCATATTTATTCCATGTGATTGTTGTGTTCTTAAACGTTATATAAATAGAACTCGAATCACTAATCAAAATAATCCGGGTAATTGCTTTCCACCGAAATGTAGAATTCATTTTCCTCAGGATAATTCTGTCTGATTTTATTGATCACATAAGCAGGAATTACTTTTATTTTACCGAGGCCTAATGGTACCTAACTGTTGATCCAGAAGATGAATTGTTTGTATCCAACATGTATCCAAAGTTCATATGTTCCATTATTTAAATTTTTTATTCTTTTTCCAGGCAGCCGATGTCAAAAATAACACTTTCAAATGATTAATGCAGTGTAATGCAATATAGGCCTTCCATCACTTCGCTAATTAGTTCTTATAGTTTGCAACGCACAATTTCAGTATAATTTGTCAATTCTGCTTTGAAATTTTTCTCTTGTACATATCAAGGCGCGTCTACTATGTTACGTATTACCTTGTTCTGGAAAGTTTGTATGGTTTTGATATTGCTATCCTTGATGCAACCATATAATTGTATACCATATAGCCCAACTGGCTTTAGTATCTGGTTGTAGATCAAGATCTTACTATGTATTGGTAGCCTAGATCTTCTCACAATAAGCCAGTTGTCTATGTTTCAGTATTCTTCGCATGTACCTTCTACCTGTTTGGCATCTAACGTCACGCCTAGATATTCAGCATTGTTCTCATACGGCACGGCAGTACCATTTATATGTAAAGATGGGGGATCTTTCAGTCTTCTGTTAGTAAAGTTGATGTGTATAGACTTTAGGTCATTACGCTTTATTATTCATCGTTTGGTCCAGTCAAGTATTATGTTGCTGGCTTCTTGTAGTCTTCCAGTGGCTGAATCTTGATCTGTGTCCACTACCCGAAGTGCCGTATCATCTGAGTAGCCCCCCTGATTCCTTCTGATTTTGGTATATTACAAGTAAAAATAAGATAAAGGATCGGCCCCAGTACCCTGAGGTACTCCCGCATTTATCTCTTCTAGTTCCGAGTGTTCATCCTCTTGCTTGATCCAGAAAAGTCTGTTTGAGACATATTTTGTTCAGTTTGTATATCAATCCCTTAATGCCAAACTTTATCAAATGCTTGCGCTACATCTAGCAATACTGCGGATCAGATTTGCTTTTCTTCCAGGACACTTTCTTTTACATCCGTGATTCGGTGTACTTGATCTATGGCTGAATGTTTTTCTGTAAACCAAATTGGTAATTCGGTATTAAGATGCTAACTTCAACGAGCGGCTTAAGTCTCTTGAGGAGTAGCTTTTCGAATAACTTTGATACGATTGGCACAGGAAGATAGGCATATAAGATTTAACATCGTTAGGTGACTTACCTGGTTTCGGCAGCACATTTACTTTTGCTACTTTCCAAAACCTAACTTTAATCCTAAAAAAAATAAACGATAACGGTATAATATTTGAAATTCCAAATTAGTGCGAAAAAGTGAAACCTGTCCGAAGGAAAACTCTTTCAGTGGCTGAATTTACGATACCGACCAATATTTTTCAAGATCGTCAATCTCTAGGATTATTGGGTTTTTTCACCACTTTGATAAAGCTCTTGCTCGAATTTGGACCTCTGACCGGCTACGCAAAGAAGGAAACGTATCAGAACTGGGACGTCTTACACAAGTATCGCATGGCAAGGGTATTTTATCATGTTTAAACCACAACAATACATTAATTTAAAAAAAGGATCTCTTATTTATGTATAAATCACGGGAACATGGATTGTACCGGGTGGACCAATAAGCCGATCCTCCGGCTATATCTCAGGAACTGTTTTGTCGTACAGCTTTGGGGAAAAAATCCTTAATAAAAACGACCAAGGGAAATCGCTGGAAATAACCTTCTAGTTTTACCGCTAGAGGGCATAATCTTTATAGAAAAATTTAAAGTAAATTAGAATGACGAATAATTTCTGCACAAATTTTCTTAAATACCTTTTTCTCTATTTTTTCAAATAAAGGAAGGGGGAGAGAGGGAATGTTTGTATGAATAAATGCCTATAACTTTGGTTTGGATCAACCGACTTTAACGAAATCATTCTCATTCGAAAGAGCGTAGATGAACCAATTACATCTACTACAAAACAATTGCATTTAGTTTTAATTGTCGTATAAAAAAATAACTAAAATTTGTCTATGTTAAAATTTTTTAATGGAAACACCTAAGTATTGTAAATTACAACAGAAACTGATTAAATTCGTAACAAAATGGCGCAAACCGCATGTCGATATCTTTTGTCTAACTTGAGATATAAGTAAAAACGCATAAACATACATAACTAGTATTGGCCCACTTTGTTTTATAATTTAAAATAACAACATATGTCTGTATTTTCAGAATTTGTTAGACTAAGCAGGCTGCGAAATAAAGTTGACAGGGACTTCAAATTGTTTATTTATTGACAGTAGTCAAAATATTGCGATCTTTTTAAGAAGTGTTAGCATTAATTCATAATGAGTATATGAAATGCCGAATAGACGGTTTCTATTAAAGTCTGACATTTAAATAAGAGAGACAAAAGTTCTACCCTAGTTGTGTCTCAATTTAGCAGGATGGCCACACAGACGTAAAATATCACCATATATTGGAAATCCGCTTTTATTGTTCTAACCTAACCTTTTTTTATTCGCGCTCTATTACCCTTGTTTTTTTGTACCTTATTAGGTATTCCGTCGTTTTGTATTAATCCTTTTGTTTACATAATCATTATTCCCGTGCTTTTTTTCACATTGCATTACCTACTTCTATCAGCTACGTTCATTTACTATTTCTTTCTTCCTTTAGGTTAATCACCCTGCCTTTAATCCTTACAGGAAACACAGTCTTTTTCAAGACTCAATTGTTTAGAACCATTGCAGTATAAGTACAGAGTGATCAATCTCAAGTGTATACCACGTGATCGAAATATTTAAGTTGGTACCACTGATAGGTTGGTAAGAAGCTGTATTGCTCTAGCTACTCTAGAGCATGGTTCGAGTAAAAACTACGATCAGTTTCAACTCTGTATGAAGGTCATTAACTTATACATATTATAAAATATTATCTTAATTTAAATAATGACTATTTTGTATTTGATTAGACTGCATCCCTATAAAATATAACAAAAGAAATAAAATATTATTTAATGATTGGATTACATCATTACAAAATAATGAATCTTAAGTATTTAAATGTTATAATTTCATTATAATTAAATAAAATTTACAGTACATGTTTATGGAATGACAATGTCTTTTACAAATTTTTTTTAACTGCTTAGGTACACATTAGTTATCACACTCAAGAAAATACAAAAGTAAAAAACGAAGGTATAATATGACATAAACTAAAACAACTAAAACCACACTAAAAATCCAAAGCAGCCAACTGCAAAACACAACAATATTAACAACTAGGGATTTTTGTCATACCACTACAGAACACTTGAGATTGATCACGTGTATTAGGTTAAAACTTAATTACATTTTGTTATTAATTCTTTCACTACAGGAAAAACGTATAATGCCCAAGTGCTATTACAAGAATTGTGGCAACACCTTCAAATCTAAGAAGTCCAGAAATGTTTCGATTTCATCCTTTTCCGAAACCGGTACTCAGCATGGCTAAATGTCTTTTATGGATAGTAATGTGGAAATGACAACATTAATCCATCGAACATTACCAAAAATGTGTATGTTTGCAGTAAGCATTTTGGAATAGAAACAGAAGATTCTAATCCAGTACACACCAACAAGAACTAAATTTAATTACCTCACAAATAAGGACAAGTAATGTTGATACATTTAAGACGTGCGTATACATTAAAAGAACTCTCTATATTTTACAACATTAGTGTGACTCATGTGTCAGTGATGTTTTATACATGGGTACAGTTTGTATATTTACAGTGTTGTTGTCTTCGTAATGACTTAGTAAAAGGTGCTCGTGCTACTGAGATGAGACATACCTATGCCTGCTTGTTTTCGTTTATTAAATGAAAAAGTTACCATATACTCGATACTACCGAACTCTGAGTTCAAATGTCGAAAAACTTCCAACAAGGGAACACACTCAAATTATAAGTACTACAATATGGTAAAATTTTTGGTAGGAGTGTCATCAAGGGGTGCAGTTGTGTATAACAGCGAAGGTTATGAGGGGTCTATTCTGACATCGAATTGTTTAAGCTTCAGATATTTCTGTATTTTTGGAAGAAGGTGATGTGATAATGGCAGATCGTGGTTTTACTATTCAAGACTTGTGTGATGAAAATAAATACACATTAATTATACCACCTTTTTTGGCTGGAAGAACACATTTGACAGCAAAGGAAGAGACATTGACTAAAAAAATTTCAAAGTGTCATATTACTGTAGAGCGCTTAATTAGAAGGATAAATGTTACCAAATTTTGGCGAAACCAATACAAATTTCGTTGTTACCTATAATGTCAAATATTTTTAGTATCATTTGTTTTTTTGCAAATTGTAGTAATTACTATTTATTTATGTATTATTTATATTGTAACTTTCACCCAACAACATATTAAATAAATGAAAATAGTGTTCTTAACATTTTTCTGTGAAGTGTTGTACACAATAGTAATCAAATTAGTAGCTTCAATAATAAATCTATTAATGCCATATGTAGATTGATAGGTAATTATAATGAAAACACCATATTATCAAGTTTAACTTATGTTACTGAAAGTATTCCAATTCAAATAATGGTAGATTTCTCAGTATTTTCATTAAAAATAATTCTGGAACGTACATGTTATAATACATTTTTTTAGTTTTTTAGTTAAATTGTCAATAATGGACTTCTCTACATCACATAATTTTACTTTAAATACTAGCAAGACTACACCATAAAATCACATTCTGACATCAAAAATCAACATTGTAGTAGCAACCTGGTACATGTATGGATGGTTAGCTTTTAAAAACACTATTATTTTCTTTATAAGCAAACAATGTACTCTTTTGTTTTGATGATAAAATACTTTCAAAATCACATGGATTTTTCCTTCCAGCACTTTTGGACATTTGATTTCAATTACCCTTACGATTATTACCATTAGTTTTTAAAACCCCATCAGCACTACACTTCATTTACTTGACCATACCTAATTGCTGGTACCGATAATTTTGGTGTTAGCTGCCACAGATTCCTTTTTAAGTAATTGCTTTTTGCTGAAGCAGTCATCGGTGAGGCAGCAGTCTTCGTATTGGAAGATGTAATAAAATAACTTCACCAAGTATACCAACCAATGGAATGTTGAATTTCAGCACCTTTAGTAGCAAATACATTATTCTTATGTTTTGCCATCAATTCATGCATTTTTTTTATAAAGATTAACACTTGTTCAATAAGAATGTTTATACTGTCCTGTTCCATTTTAATGTCATTGTATCGTAATTTGAATAAAGTTTCAAACATTGATTCTTGATTTTCTTTCTACAGGTCACAAATAAACTTATTTAAATTCACATTTCTAATGTACTCTACGGGTCTAGGATCAAATGATGCTCTCCATATTGGTTCGAACCTCACTTTTCCATACTTTTTTGCAGCCAGGTTTTTTAAGTTTAGCACCTAAACCACACTGTCTTAGCTTGCTAGTGCATGGAGTTCTATCACAACCATATTCCTTAATAAACTGTTCTAAGAGTAGCACTTACGTGGCTGCATTTATCCAATGCTAATTGCTTACATTCACAGGTACCACTGATAACAACCCCTGATAATTGATTTAACTTTACCATTAAAGAATATGATTTTTTTTATTAAAAGATACATAACACCTGGCTTTTAAATAATATGATTTCCTATCATTGCTATCAAACACATCATGTAGGTGGTCACTGCTTACAAATTGACTACCACGTCTGAAAGGTTTTTCAGTTATTACTGCATTATCACAGACCTCATAATCTTCAAAATAATAATAATAATAATAACTCATAATCTTCATTTTCAAAAAAACACCCTACAAGGAATGTATAGATATGGCCCTTGTTGAAATATTGAGTAATGTCAAGGGATGGAAAACGTGCCCATAAAAGTGGCTCCTCAGTTGCAGTAGCTGCAGTTACACAGAGATTTCGTTTCATGTCGTACCATTTGCCTCCATAAATGGCTAATGAAATATCGTGATCTCGTCCTGCTTCTATGCGATTAATGACACTATAAATAAACAAAATTTAATTTCACATATGAATACTAAATTTTTTACTAACCGTTGCACTAATTCGGCCTTACTTGCAGTTTTCTTTAATACTCGACATGCTAACCATCTTTGCAATTCGAAGTTAGAGTGATCCTCAATATTTGCACCTGGCCGTAAAAGAGCACCTGGAACTTCCTCTGGCTGCAATGATATAGATGGTTGGTCCACTAAGAAATTAACACAAATAGTAAGTAATGAGAAGCAAATCAGTTATCTCAATACTTACTTATACATCAATTGAGTCTTGAAAAAGACTGTTTCCTGTAAGGATTAAAGGCAGGGTGATTAACAAAAAGGAAGAAAGAAACGGTAAATGAACGTAGCTGATAGAAGTACGTAATGCAATGTGAAAAAAGGCACGGGAATAATGATTATGTAAACAAAAGGATTAATACAAAACGACGAAATAACTAATAAGATACAAAAAACAAGGGCAACAGAGCGCGAATAAAAAAAGGTTAGGTTTGAATAATAAAAGCTGATTGCCTATATATGGTCATATTTTACTTTTATGTGGCCATCCTGCTAAATTGAGACATAACTAGGGTAGAACTTTTGTCTCTCTCATTTAAGAGACGTCAGGAGCAGCTGATCGATCCGTATGTCGACGAAGACAATAAAATAAAGAGAGATGAATAATCCATAAATCATATTGAATGTGGTAACACATGTAGCGCTATGGTCACTGCGTATATGCACACCATGTGCGGCTGCTTAGTCGAATGCTGGGGTAGTATTTTCCCCCTCAGAACCATAACTCCGTTCCTTCCGATCCTATCCTGACCATACCCATCCTTAATCCCACAATGCATATATACATAATGTATGTATGTATGCTGGGAATCCATGATTGTGGCTGAAGGAGCTCGGAAAGCTTGAGCAGCCCACCCTCCCCCTTGGGAAGGGAATGAAATAGTTGGCCTTTCCTTCTTTTCCTGCAACACTGTGTTACAAAAATTTGCGCATAACCTCATGAAAACTTTGATAATTTTGCTTGATTGTACAAACATAACCTAAAATTATGAGGAAGCAGTTATTTTCAGCAGGGTAATAATAGAATAGTTGTAAATAATCTCATAAAGATAAATAAAGATAAACAGCAGATTTGAGAAAATTGCATCAATTACATGGATTACTTGAAGACTGCTGTAAAATTGAAAAGGTAACAAACAAACAAGGAAGTTCTGTAATATTGTTAACGATATAGGGTTGGTCGAATAACAGTATCAAAATTTACAATTATATAAGAATGTTGAATAACTAAAGAAATTCTGTATATAAATGAAAGTTGTGTATAAAATTTATTTTTGTATAAAGCAACATATACGATCACCTTATGCAGCAGAAGCATTATCGAAGGTATTAATAATTGTTGCTGTTTTGTATCAAACTGATGTTTGTTTGATGTATACTTGTATTGGAGTAGAGGCAATCCTTTAATTGAAAGCTCAATTGTTTTAAATCAATTTTATATTTTTCTAAATATACTGAAAAAAAGTGACAAATTTGTCTTCAGTAAAATAAGAAACACTGCTGATTAAATAAACTTATTGAAAGAGAAAATTAAATATGAGAAGTAACAATATAACTTATCCTTTTATTTAAAGTATCAGCCACAGCCACCTGCATTTTATAAGATTTTTGTAATAAACTTAAAAACTAAGGGATTGTACTTGTTTCAATTTCAATTTATTGGTAGTTACATGTTAAACATTTTTGCCGCAGAATTTCATTTTCTTTCAAAATAAGTGAAAATGTACAGGGTGTTCCATTGAAAAAAATGTTACTTTGTTGTGTATCGTGATAACCTGATTTGCAATTGTTTTTTTGATTACACCATTACAGTGCTGAGAAAAAATGCTTGATATTTGACTAATAATAAGCTATTTTACTAAATTCAAAATCGTTTAATAAAGTGGCAACTTGAGACATAGAACTGTCATTATACTGTATAGTAATGTCATTCACAATAAAAGATAGTTTGACAGAAAACATTGTTATATATATATATATATATATATATATATATATATATATATATATATATATATATATATATATATATACAACGTGTCCCAGATAACATTTCCAGCATGGGGATCTCGCTTATTATAAAAGATACAGATTTGGTTATTCCTAAGGATTAGTGAAATTATAGGACACTCTCCAATTTCCAAATTTCCATGTATTTTAAGACTTATGGCAAGAAAAAGAAAAATGTCAAATTTCTTTTTCTTGTAAAATCTTTTGTGTTATATTAGACGTATAAATTTTATTTGCACTTTCTTAAGATATATTTTATGCAGAATTTAAATATCAATTTGGATTTTTTTTTGCACTTTCTATTTTTTACTTTCAACCCCTAAATTAAATTTTTCTTATGGAACGACAAGTCGGCTTTGAAATAATTGATCGTGTTTTTTTATCCTCTTTACAATGATATAGCACATGTACTATCTATTTTTAAAAACAACAAAGAAAATTTAAAAAAATGTATTTTATTAAAGACTAACAATAAGTAGGCCGTGAAACATGAGAAAACGACAAATAGTAGATAACAACAAGACTTAAGCAGGTAATAGTATTGGAGATAATTATCCAATTATAAAAGATGTTCAAACAATTGATCATTCCGTTCTAAACATAATTGTGCCCTGCGTAGTGTCGACGTAATTGCTCTGCGTAGTTTTTGGCGTTTAATGCTACCAAATGCTGCAAGTACAGCTTCACGAAGATCTTCGGCATTCTCAAATGTTTGCACGTACACTCGATTTTTTACGTAGCCCCAAAGGAAAAAGTCCAAGGGCGTTAAGTCTGGAGATCTGGGTGGCCATAAAATCGCTGATGTTTGAATTGTGCGGTGGGGCGCCATCTTGTTGGAAGCAGATATTAATATTCTCAATCAGTGGTAAATCATCAAGTTTATTTTCTAAATCAGTTTGTAGTAAATTCAAATACCTTTCGCTATTTAATGTTTCGTTAAAAAATATGGGCCCAATAAGTTTAGCGCATAAAATGCCACACCAGACGTTAAAACCAAATCTCACTTGATGCCGACTTTCCTTAACAACGTGAGGATTTTCACGGTCCCAAAAGTGAACATTGTGTCGATTGAACAGGCCATTATTTGTAAATGTGCTTTCGTCAGACCACAAAATCGTAGCCGGAAAATTATCGTTATTCTCACATTGATTAACATACCATTGGCAAAATTGTAATCTTCTCCCCTGATCTCCATCTCTAAGTCCTTGCAGAATGGTGTACTTATACGGATGATACCTGTGACGTTTTAAAATTCTTTGTGATGTAGTTTTCGAAATACCAGTGTTATGTTCAATTTCTCTAACAGATGTTGAAGGATTTTCAATAACTGATTGTAATACATTTAGTTCTGCATCTTCATTCCGTAATTTCGGTTTTCTAGTAGGTTTTGAAAATGAACCATATTCTTTTAAATTAATTACCAAATTTCTGTACCTACGAGCACTGGTCTGCCTTCTTTCAGGATACAGCCTCAAGTACATCCGTTCAGCTTCTATACTGTTTTTATGAGACAAGATGTAACAACTCAACATATCAAACTTTTCAGTATTAGTAAATAAAGCCATGTTTGACACAAAAAATATTCTGGAACGAATAATTTTTAAGTGACATTAAATTCGATTGTGTTTTTATGTTTCACGGCTTGCTTAATGTTAGAGTCTTTAATAAAATACACTTTTTTAAATTTTCTTTGTTGTTTTTAAAAATAGATAGTACATGTGCTATATCATTGTAAAGAGGATAAAAAAAACGCGATCAATTATTTCAAAGCCGACTTGTCGTTCCATAAGAAAAATTTAATTTAGGGGTTGAAACTAAAAAATAGAAAGTGCAAAAAAAAAATCCAAATTGATATTTAAATTCTGCATAAAAAATATCTTAAGAAAGTGCAAATAAAATTTATATGTCTAATATAACAAAGAAGATATTACAAGAAAAAGAAATTTGACATTTTTCTTTTTCTTGCTATAAGTCTTAAAATACATGGAAATTTGGAAATTGGAGAGTGTCCTATAATTTCACTAATCCTTAAGAGTAATTCATCTAATTTAACCAAATCTGTATCTTTTATAATAAGCAAGATCCCCATGCAGGAAATGTTATCTGGGACACGTATATATATATATATATATATATATATATATATATATATATATATATATATATACATATATCAAAGATGCAATTATTGAAATTTGAAAACTTATTAATTAATAACACCAAATTTGTTGAATTCTAGTTGTTCTTCCTGAAAACTATTATAATTCTTCAATATTGATTCGGCACTTAAGTAAGAATGAACTATATAAACCTTGTCTAGTTTCGTTTACAAGAGTCATATCAGCAATTGAACAATCGAATGGTTGATGCCTTTTTGATGTTAAAATCTGATAGAGATGTTTCACGTCAAATATACGTCTGTCATCTATATGCTGTCTGCCTTCATCAGAACTAGAAGAATAACGGATATTAAAGACTCAAACATGGAACGTTTAAAAATTAATTTCCATAAATAATATATCTGGTACTTACACAAAACTTGTTTTTACCAACGGTATTTCATAATTGTCATTTGTAGCATCTCCAGAAGTATTCATGGTTCTAAAGATAAACATTAAGTATTAAAATAGGTGCTGTATTTTACGAAAGAACATACACATCAGGTTCTTCAATCAATACATATAGATCTCGCCTCAGTGTTACTTGATTCAGTAATACTACTCTTGTTGTAACTAAAAATTTAATATGTAAAAATTCAGTCATTCATAAATCATTATAGATCATTAGTACTTTAAATATCTAATACTCACGTATGATCTAAATTTCTAAAATGCTCCATAACATTGGGATTTTTGTTTTCTTTTCTTTTTAGAGCTCTAAAATACATATTAGGTATATACAAACAATATAAGCCTAACTAGGTATGAAGATATATAGGTACTGAGTAGGTTGTAGTATTTAACTTAACTAAATATTTACCTGAAATATTGAAGTCGATTTATACTAGGTGCACACAAGGTTAACATTTTCCGATTACTTCGTTTACGTCCCATTTTAAATAGTAATAACGCCAAATAACTCAGTTTACTATAAGAAAGATGAAATTTCACTTACAAATTGCACCATACTCCTGCAAGCTGTGTTGCCACTTCATAATCAGTTGCAATTACGTATGGTAGGCGGCAACATTTTAGGAATCTTGTAAAAAATAACGGAATACATTTTACGCCCAAACTAGGAAGTTTTTAAAATTCTGTTAATCTTGTAATTGTTCTTATTGTATTACAAACAATGCCGCTAGCTTTATAAAATGTCCGATTGAGTCTTCCGTAAAAAGTTTAAACATTTCAAAAAAAAATTCGTAGTATTCTTATAGCAAGTGGCATTCTATAACTTCATTTCTGAGCATGCGCAAAAGAAAAATCTCAAAATTTCATTTAATAAGGCTGCAAAATTAAACCGCAGTTTTTTAAATATGGCGGCACCCCTGACGCCTCTTAAATGCCAAACTTTAATGGACACCGTTTATTTGTATGATATGATTGGAGTTTATTTCGAACGCCATCAAAATGCCGCTATTGCCTCACGTATATATGCCATAAGATATCCTTATAGGAGGCATTATGGCAAAGAAATATTTAAAAGAAAAGCAAGAAGATTAAGAGAAACTGGTAGCTTTCATCGTCCTTGTTATAAACGACGTGGTGTAGGTGTGACCGAAGATAATGTAATCAATGTTCTTGCTTTAGTTCAAAAGAATCCAAATATAAGTAGTCGGCAAATCTCTACAGAATTAAACATACCAAAAACTACCGTTGTAAGGACTTTAACAGGTAGGTTTCTTATAAAAGTTTGAAAATTGTAATCTTGTTTAAATTTTAGATTCAACTGATTTATTTTCATATTGCGATAAAAACAGCAACATGGCACTTTAATCATTTCATTAATTCCTTAAAAATACTTGTTTGCATGAAAGTGATTTTGATGTAAGACTGGATTACTGCAATTGGATGTTAGGTATGCTGGAAGAACAACCGCATATCATAGCAAATATTTTGTAGACAGACGAAGCCACTTTTAGTAGTGCGGGTGGTGTTAATCTGCATAATATGCATTATTGGGATAACATTTCCTTATAAATAAGAAGATATCTGTTATTTCAGCATGATGGGTGTCCTGTGCACTTTTCCAGGCTAGTTACATTATTAGAATTTAAGATATCCATATGAATTGATTGGAAAGGGAAGTATATTTCCATGGCCAGCTAGATCTCCAGGCTTAACATGTCTAGACTTTTATCTATGCGGAAGATTGAAGGAGTTAGTTTTTCAAACTCGACCAACCACGCGACAAGACTTGAAACAACGCATTAAAATGCAATAAATAGTATATCCATAACTGAGGTTGAAGCAGCGATAGATTACGTCTTTGTGTGGACAATGATGGAAAACATTTTAAACATTTAATTGGACATTAAGTTTTAATGTGTGTGATCTTCTTTTCATATATTTTGTTATTTTAAGTTATAATACAGAGTGAGCCAATACTAGTTACGTATGTTTACTTATATCTCGAGTTAGTCAAAATATATCGACATGCGGTTTGCGATATTTTGTTACGAATTTAGTCAGTTTCCGTTGTAATTTACAATACCTAGGTGTTTCCATTTAAAAATTGTAACATAGACCAATTTTATTTTTTTTTATCTACGGCAATTAAAACTAAATGCAATTGTTTTATAGTAGATGCAAGTGGTTCATCCACGCCTTTTCGAATGAGAATAATTTCGTTAAAATAGGTTGATCCAAACCAAAGTTATAGGCATTTATTCATACAAACATTGCCAATCTCCCCCGCCCTTTATTTAAAAAAAAGTATTTAACAAAAAAATATGCATAATTCTAATTTATTTATTTAATACCTACTATGATTGGACATATGTTATAAAAAAATTGTTTTTAAATTTTTCTATAAAAATTATGCCCTCTAGCGGTAAAGTTAGAAACTTGAAAGTTATTTCCAGTGATTTCCTTTGGCCGTTTTTACTAGGGAATTTATTTTTTCAAAGCTATACGATAAACAGTTCCTGAGGTATAGCCGGAGGATCGGCTTGTTGGTCCACCCGGTACAAGGTATTTCATATCGATACACGAAACGATTTTAAAATAAAAATTACGGATAAACTAAGCGGCTTTATTTACACGAAATAAAAAAGAGCATTCAGACACGTGCTATTAGAATACTATGAATCACCAATAAAACCCTCACGTTTTTAGGGTAGCTAAATCGATACTAAAGTCTGTATGAGTAAAATATTTATACCTCACGTCTTTAATTTTATAAAACTGGTTTACGTCTTTACTAAATGATTAATGGTTCCATCCAAGTCACTAATCACATTAAAGTCTGTGCACGTGATGACATACTATTTTGTGGTATAATAATAGTAATTCACTTAACAATATTACTAAAATGTCAAGGGCTGACGTGTAAAAAGTATTATTTTGTGTAGAAGTCGTATCAATTTTGTGCTGTTGCCTTTTAATAAATTTATGATATTGTGTTTATTTGATCTAGTTACATTTGTCTATGTCCCATTGTTCTCATTAGGATAATGTAATCAATACAAAATAAACTGGAGCGCTATCTATGTATAAATTATCCACGTCAATTCAATCGGATGTAGACGACGAAAATGTTACGGTCTTTTGTTAAAAAAACAGAAGAAGAAAATCATATTGTTGGATTGAGTTCATTGTAGATGTTTAAAAATAAAAGATTTAATTAAAAAATTTTAACAATCGTCTAGATCCTGGTTTTTATGATTTTTTAAAAGCTCTATTTGTAGTTGTATTGTGCATAGTTATAATTACTAAAGAGTGATTAAACGTATTTTTAGTACATTCAACCTTAAAAGTAGGGAGGAGGGGAGACAAACTAAAAGAAAGTAACAAGGGGATATACCCTGTATATTTTGTAATTGCTGTTTTATAGTTTGTTTTAATTAATTAATTAGCACCTGAATACGATTTGATACTGTTGATAATTTTGAAAATAAACTATTACCTACATATTGTTTTTTCTACCATAACAAGACGCAAATCAATCGTGTTTGTAAAGGAATTTACCAATATTGTTGTACAGGGTCCTGCATATTGGCTCCCGTCTTCTACTACATCTAAATGACTTGTATTACAAAAAATATTAAAATGGAGCAATAAAATGCTTGCTAGACAGCACATTTTAAAAATATTTTCACAGATAAGTCCATGACAACACAAACTTATATTTTTTTAGTTGAATACCCTTATTCCAGATTTGAATTCTCCTCGCTTGGTACATTATCTGAACAAAATTTCAGCATCAATAACGAGTGCTTTCAAAGATATGACAATTTCTTTGTGTGAATGGACATGTGTTGATCACTCTGTATCTTTCAAAAACAAATGAAATTAATTATTATTTGTAAGAGAATATTTTATGTGTATGGTTATTTTATTTTTATATAGATGGCTACACGAAATATCGGAAGTCGTATACAGTATGGTCCAAAACGAGAATCGTAGATTTTCTCGAAATTTTCAAATGGAACACCTTATATTTTTCATCGGAATGGGATAGCTTATTTGCTACTCTATCGGTTTTATTAATCATCATTCCATATACCCAAACCCACTCGTTTTGTACTTAAATTCGTCTTTATCCGAAACTAGTCGTTATTAAACAAAACTAGGCGTAAATGTTATATCTTCAAAAGGGAACACCTGCATATTTTATTCCCATTGGGTGCGGATTAAAGTACGCAACATCTTTTATATTTGTATCTTTCAAAGTTTCAGAGATATTCATAAAAATCTGTTATTAGACATAGTAGTATTTCAAAATTATTGTGACATCTTTAACGTGTGTACAAATAAAGTTGTTGATATGAATTTAGTATTTGAAAATTTTTAATTAAAATCTATGTTCTATATGTCTTCTGCTTTGAGGGCACAACTAAAAGCGGTTTTGACAAGACCTAGCTACTCTTTTTAACATGTCGGGCCTAATACTCTCAAACGCGATGTTCCCTGACGTGAACGGAATAATGGACGGGGGCTCTCCATCGTGTTGTTGGCAAATTTGCACATTGCTTGGTACACTAACTGCCGCGCTTGAATTACCGTCGCAGGACACATGAACATAACAGATATAGGCATATTCTTCATTTGAAAATGTTCTTGGCATTGTTCTCTCATTGTTAATGGGCATGAACGCTGAGATTGACACTGACACGCCAATTTGCGGAAAGCGTATCAAGTTTTGTTATCTAAGTTAATCTAGGTAAAACAAGTGCAAAAATCGAAAAATAAAAATTTGGTAAAGATTTGAGCTAGCATGGCTATAGGACCGAATTTGGTTAAGTTCGCCAATGCGCAACGCAAAAAAATTTGGATGGATAGAAGGGTGCGTGACCCCCCAAAAGATATTGTCCGGTATACCGATTGCGCCAAAGTCGGTGAGAAATAAAATCGTAGCTATTTCCGTTTAGGAGATATTTAAATTTGGGCGCCATTTATCTCAGGTAAAAAAAAAAAAACGTTTTGGGACAATACAGTTAATAGCACAAATCCTCATAATTTCTATGTATTCGATCCATTCCTGAAGTTACTAAGATTAAACGTGAATGACTGAATCAATCGTAAATCTTTTTCGTGGTTGCGCAGTAGCTTATTACACATATTTCGCCGTAATAAGTTACTGTGCATTGCGCTTAAGCTCTTCGCGCATTATTGGTATCCATATGGGTTTTACTTCTACACTAGGTTGTCGTTGGATTTTCTGACAGTACCATGTAATTTGCTTTGTTTAGTTTTCGGAGAGTTGTGTTCTCGTCCTTTTCCACTACCTGCATGTTATCCTATTACGTTCGGTGGCCTTAGTTCCAGTCATGTTCGGCGATTCTGGATCTTTTTGTTTCCTCTTTGTCGATATTATTCTTATGATCCTGTGTGCTAACTTTGAGTGATCTACTGTTATCTCATTGTGTGTAGAAGCTACCATGTTACCATGATAGCATTTAGTCAGACAACCTTATGTCCAGAGGTGTAAGTAGATAACGACTCCGGGAATTAAAGTCACGCCGCTACGCTCTCTTTGAGTGTTGTAAAAAAAACTTACGTGCAGGTGAAGGAGAATTTTCGCGATAGCCGGCCATGGTGTACAGGAGAATTTGAGAAAAGATTTGACTAAAGGTTTCTCTTTCGTTAGCGCAACTAGTGGTTAAATAGAATCCACTGAAGGCGAGGACGGCTTCTGTTAGTGACGGTAGGTCAGAGATTGACTGCTGTTTAGGTAGTGGGACTGGAACGCACGAAGTAGACAATTCTCAACGTGTAGGTGTGTGTTCGTGTGTTTGTGTGTTTGTGTGTTTGTGTGTTTGTGTGTTTGTGTTTGTGTGTTTGTGTGTTGTGATGTTTGTGTTTGTGTGTTGTGTGTTGTGTTGTTGTTGTTGTGTTTGTGTGTTTGTGTGTTGTGTGTTTGTTTGTGTGTTGTGTGTGTTTTGTGTGTTGTGTGTGTTTGTGTGTGTTGTGTGTTGTTGTGTGTTGTGTGTTGTGTTTTGTGTTGTGTTGTGTTGTTTTGTGTGTTGTGTTTGTTGTGTTTGTGTTTGTGAGTGTTGTGTGTTGTTGTGTTGTGTGTTGTTGTGTTTGTGTGTTGTGATGTGTTTGTGTGTTGTTTTGTGTGTGTTGTGTTTGTTTGTGTGTTTGTGTGTTTTTGTGTTTGTGTGTTCTGTGTTTGTGTGTTTGTGTTTGTTTGTGTGTTGTGTTGTGTTGTGTTTGTGTGTTTGTGTTTTGTTTGTTATGTTGTGTTGTGTTGTGTGTGTTGTGTGTTTGTTTTGTTGTGTTTGTGTGTTTGTGTTTTGTGTATGTTTGTGTGTGTTGTTGTGTTTGTGTGTGTTTGTGTTTGTTTTGTTGTTTGTGTGTGTTTGTGTTGTTTGTGTGTTTGTGTTGTTTGTGTGTGTTTGTGTGTTTGTGTGTTTTGTGTTGTGTGTTTGTTGTGTTTGTGTGTTTGTGTTTGTGTTTTTTGTGTTGTTGTTTGTGTGTTTGTGTGTTTTGTTTGTTGTGTTTGTGTGTTTGGTTTGTGTTTGTGTGTTTGTGTTTTTGTGTTGTTTGTGTGTTTGTGTGTTGTGTGTTTTGTTTGTGTTTGTGTTTGTTGTAGTGTTTGTGTTGTGTGTGTTTGTGTGTTTTGTGTTTTGTGTGTTTGTGTTGTTGTGTGATTGTTGTTGTGTTTTTGTGTGTTTGTGTTTGTGTGTTGTAGTGTTTGTGTGTGTTGTGTGTTTGTGTTTTGTGTTTGTGTGTTTGTGTGTCTTTTGTGTTTGTGTGTTGTGTGTTGTTTGTGTTGTTTGTGTGTATTTTGTGTGTTGTTGTTTGTAGTATTGTTGTGTTTGTGTTTTGTGTATTTGTAGTTTGTGTTGTGTTTGATGTTGTTTGTAATAGATTTTTGTTTGTAGTGTTTGTTTGTGCTCATCTGTGTTTTAATGTGGTATAGTATGATTTGTTGTTAGGTTTTGGTAATTTTGTTAACAGTTTGTGTAGTATATGGATCTAATAATGTTATTTTGTGATTTGTTGTTGAATTGTATTTTTTCTTGCATTTTGTAATTTTGAGTTTGTTAAGTTGATAGGAATTTGTTGTATATGTAAATGTTTGTATAGTTTGATGGTTTGCGTATGTTGTTTGCGAGAACTCTTTGCTGTAAAAATTGTATACCAGTTGTCAGTCGTTTGTGACTGGTTTTATAACATTTCATTTTGTGAATATTTGATTGTTTGAAATAAACGCTCGTTTGTGTCGTTAAATTACACTTTGTTAAATTTTGTCAGTTTTGTACAGTTGATAGTGCAATAGATTATGTGTATTCATAGTGTTTGGTAATGCAATGATTTGGTTTTGAAACTCTGATTAAAAATTGTGACTTGCTTTGTAGCTTGTGAGTTGTGTTCTATACGAAATTATTATTTCAAGTGACAATTTTAGTGACTTGTAATATAAATAAAACAGACTGATTTGTGTGACAGTTACAAACACTACTATCAACTTAGTGATTAAATTTCATTCAAGACTAATTTGAACAACTAAATAATAAGCAAACTAGATTAATGTGAAGTATCACTAGTGTTATTAATAGCCAACTCTACCAATTTTCTTCTACGAAAACTCATTTATTAAACCAACTCATAAGTGACTTGTTTTTACTTTGAGTTAGGAGTATCAAACAATCAAAATGACGAAATTCAATTATATTCCACTATAGACAATTTCTGTACATTGAGGAATATTTAAACAACTAACATTAAATTTCTGGTGTAGAACATCACACGACCTTCCAACCTACAAAGTGAAAATTGAAAGGAATGAAATAAATTAAATAATAAACACAAACAACAGTCTATGGCAGATGGAAAAATGTCGATAATATAGTTTAAGTATTTTCCTACGAACCATGTACGAAAGTGCTTCATATGGTACAATTAACCGTACAGAAAATAATACTATCGCACACTAGTGCGCTACACTTTCTCAATGTACCCAATACCAAAGTAAAACACGGGTGCCTTTTACTTTCGAGCTGCTTTTCTATAAGTTATCGTAGCAACTACCGGTTGGGAACGGCCTGACAGGGAGTTTGTTCGCGATTAAAGTCGCAACGTTTACTGCAATTATATGACTTTTATGATTTGAAAAGTTTAAATATTCAGTTAATCGCAGGATTCGCAGTGTGAAAATTCCCACTTGTTGTGATATCTACCACTTTCGTAGCTCGTTATGTAATATTTTATTGCAAACTTATTTAATTAATTTTTAGTGCATTTTAGTTTCGTGATAAAATACTTTACAAAAAAAGTTATGTAAAATTAAATTATCTTTAAAAATATCATATTTTACTATACAATGAATCGTTATTCAGATATTGAAGTAGTTTGAACCCTTAAAATCAATCGTAAGAATTGTTTTTTCAGCAAATTACATAAATAAAAAGTTCACCTCGTGTAGGATTTGAGCCTACGACCTGTACTTTGCTAGAGTACCGTGCTACCAACTGCGCTATCGAAGTACAGGCCCAAATCGATGTAAATTTTGTCTTTATGTATGTAGAACTGATGTAAATTCTAAATTTAATGAGATAACAATCAAATTACTTATATTAATGGAATGCGAGCCTGCAATATCGCAAGGATTCACACATACCAAAGCAAATCGACTAATATTAATTTATTATAATAGTTTGGATTAGATAAAGAAAACATGTATTCAAATTTCACAAAATTGTTTCAACCCCTTTAACAATTTTAATAGATAACATTACTATTGACGAAGATAACTGTAAGTGTTATCGAAATGTTTAGATTTTATAACTAATATAAAAATGCACCATTAAAAAACCTAAAAAACGTAAGTATTTTAATAAGGTTTTCTTACATTGACAATGACACCATACAAACTCCTGTCACATGATACACGTTTTGCGTCGTTATGGTTACTGTACATAAACTCACGATAATAATGTTGTCGCCTATCAAAAAGCTGAATACAAGTTGCTAACGAGCAAATAATCTTAACAAACTGTACAATTTAACGTTTTCTTACATTGACAATGAAATTTTCTCATGTTTAATGTTTACGAATATATATATATATATATATATATATATATATATATATATATATATGATTACATATTTTATTTTATTTCTAAAACATTAAAACATTGCCATGCAACTGCCTATTCACGATAAAGCGTTAGAGTAGCTTCAAAATGTCGTCGTACTCGCCCCTCCATGCGCATATGATTTGAGTCTATTCCTTCTGTTTTATACAAAATCTGTCTTTTTCAAGACACTTTTTACTATTTCATCGTTATTTGTTGTCCAAACTGCCAAGTAAATGTTTTGAAGATGAGTGGAGTAGTTGTTATGAAGCGAGAGAAAGAATCAAAAGATTTTATTATCCCTGTCGATCGTGTGTATGAAAGATTAGCAGAAGCATCAGGCATTTCAAGAAGAATAATTAAACGCATTAAACAGGAAGGCAGATAGAAACCTTAAGGAATTACATTTGGTTCACCTCGTAAAACAATGAACAAACCAGCAGCTATACCAACCATCGAAAAGTTTGATGAAGAATAATTTTAAATTTTGTGCATATCCAAAATCAAAAACCAACAATGCAAAATGTGTTCGCGGATGTCCAAGAAGAAGGGATACATTTAAGAGGATAATTAAGCAGCTTTCGATCGATTATGAAAAAAATGGGTTTCCAATGGCAGAAGAAAAAAGACAACAGGAAAGTCTTGGTCGAATCATCCGCAATAATGGCGAAAAGAACCATATTTTTAAGAAAAATGAAAAAGCATAGAGAAGAGGGCAGAAACATTATTTATAGTGACGAATCATACTTGCACACGTCACATACGAGTTCACATGGATGGTATGACAGCAGTGACAAGGGAGTGAAGGCGCCTGTTTCAAAAGGACAACACCTAATAATGTTACATTGTGGTGGTAATAAAGCATCTTGTTACACGTCCAAACCGAACTAGGCGTCGTGTATGCTTACTAATGTAAGCGGGTTGCCAAGCCAGCTAACAGTGAGATGGGCGTGGTCGAAATAATAAGTAAAATGAATGATTACTACGCTCAAACACCTTACACCGATATTCAAACAGCTCAGTCCGGGAAAATATGTCTCTAGGCGCCACCACAATCGAAACTTTGCTAAAATAACTGTCTTAAGCTGGGTGTTAATTAACCCTACTTGATTGTGGAAAGTAGGATTGTGCTTACTCAGTAAACTCTCACACGAGGGTTCTAAAACAAACACTCGTCCAAAACAATTCAACTCAAACTCAAATATATTTAGTACTACCCAGGTTATTAAAAACTTTTTTAATACACCTCGTATACCAAAACTTCCAAAACAAAATTTATTACTCAAATTCAACTGCATTCACGTAACCAACAGTTATATTTTCTACGTATCTCTCGTATACATATAAAGTTAAATTTCTACTTATTAATGAATAAATAGTTCTTCGTTCAATGATCGATAGTTAATTTTTAAAATTCCTAATCAAAAGAAAGCAATGTCATCGGCTTAATAATTGTTACTCCAATATAATAGTGATAAAGTGCTACAAAACAGTCAAACGAGAATAATCCTTGAAGGTTTAATATTCCTAACATGAACGATATCTTTTAAATTTAATTTAATTTTTATAATACTTCTGAATCGTATTTGACATTCGTAAATATTTAAGTTCTCAAAACTCCATCTCTAGTTATACTTAATGAAATTTTAATTAACAGCTGATCCGTCATTAGTGTACTGCGTTAAAAGAAACTAACACGAAAATTTTTGCAATCAACCTGGCAAATATAACCTTTCAGGTTGTTCATTAATCTTAAAATCCAAAATATCCAAAGTTTACATTTACGTTGTCGAAAACTAGGTCACCAATTAAGTAAACGTCACAAATATGTCTCATAACTGGTTAAATAAACAACAAAATAAAAGCTAACGATAAATATCTATTGTTCTGCACAAAATAAACAAATATATACATAACCACCAAATCACTGTCAGTACAAATTTGCATTTCTGCAAAAATTCCTACTACTAAAACAACCAATACAACATAACTCGAGACCGATTATCTTTTTCCTTCAACACTAATTAATTAACTAAACATTACGCAAATTACAATTAATCAAAAAAAGATAATCGTGCTTATCTGAGTTTTTAAAGTACTTAAATATAATTCTTACTTAAAATTGTCCATTAATCCTACGCTTTTCTTTCTTCTTTCTTCCCGTAAATCAATTATTTGTAGTCCATTTGTATTCCTTAAATTGCCTGAAGGCACATAACAAATACTTCACAATTCCACAACCACTTATTCCTTTCTGCCCTCGCGATTAGTCCAACTATGCGAGGTTCTTACTCCAATACGTAATAAACTATACACGTTTGGTTGCCTCTATAAAGTTTCTTGCAACCTGTAGGACAATTTAGTCCTTCCTTAACACAAATAAACTTTTAATGTCACATAAAATTACCTTAACATTGGCTTAATTTGCTACCAATACTTCGCTCACTTAAAGGTGGTCCCATAAATAATTTTAACTAAATATCGTTAGAAGAACATGCGCTGCACTCAACACTATAACGTAATAACTGTTATCTTTTTATAAATCTGCTTATGCACTTTTTACTTTCTTGAAAATAAACAAACTGATTTTATCTTCAATCTCAATTTAATTAACTGTTTTATTTATGAATGTCTTATACGATTCATCCCCTTTCGGGTTACGCAGTTGTTTAAACAATGACTGCCTTCAATATTATTCACAAATATAACTCCAACTCAACCCATTCTAATTTCACACATCACCTCGCGCGCGTCTCTCACCAAAAGCCAAAAGCTAAAAGCCAAAAAGCTAACTAGCCCACATCAATCTCTGACTTTCCTATTTATACCTTAAGCCATCCATCTTTAAACATGTCCGACTTCCTTGCTATATTCTCCAATGGTATTCATTCAAACTTTCTTAGTCCCGACTGATGCTACCATCTGTACAACCACGCTTATAACTACAATACATCGCCATATTTGTTCTTACTTACAAATTTTCCAATTACTTCATGAAGAAGCCATTTTTCGTCATCACATTCATTCAGTGGCCACTCTGGACCATTACACAACTTTCAACATTTATCTCCCACCTGCGCTCGTCTTCCTTCCGCAACATTTGCAAAAATAAGTACAGTCTAAGGTCTCAAATCCCATATACATACACGTATTCTCAAAACTGATTGCACAACATTACGAGAACCCAATCTTTCTCTACATATTTTCTAAAACATTCTACACTCATACACTCACATCTTCTGGCAAAGATTACTCCTTTATCTTCCAACATTCCATTTCTTTTCAAGTAGTCAACAGTAGCAACACAGTAGCAAACATTATCGTCCCATCGACAAATTTATTTTCACATTTACATTCATCAGAATCTAATTATTCCAATACCAATGTCTCTATAATATTCAAATACACGAGAATATTATTTAGTATGTAGATACATACTAAATAATATTTCTCCTAAATTTCCAGTGGCGTATCACCCACCCAGATACATTATGCATGTACACAAAAAATTTTTTTTTTCGTTCAAACTCAATACACCCGTACTCAAAACACGTAATACACGTCATTATAACATCCTACATACAGGGTGCGTCATCGCAACCTGACAATCTGACCGAATGCATTGTTGATGTTTGAATCCGGAATTCTAAGAATTATATTAAGTCGTTGACCGAAAAACTTATTCCCAATCTCGAGCCTAATTCTGTGGTAGTGGTTGATAATATAATATATCTTACCACAACATATCTACTGAGCCTAATCCAACATGTGTCTGGGAAAAAAAGGTGAAATGTAGAGTGGTTAAACGAATGTGGGATTTGAACGAGGTGAGACAAAACCCGAGCTCTATGAGAAAATTAAACTTCATCGACCAGTTCATAAAAATTATTTAATCGATAAGTTGATTGTTAAACATGGTCATTCTGTGGTAAGTTTGCCACCGTACCATACAGCGCTAAATCCAATTGAAAGGTATGAGCTCAAGTTAAAAATTAGGTAGAGAGGAATAATATTACGTTTAAATTTGAAGATGTGTGGAAGTTAGCAGAGAATAAATTTAAATCATTGGTCGTGAGGAATGGGAAGCTGTGTGCAAACATACAGAAAAGATTGAACAAGAATATTTAGAAAAAGAAGTTTTTATTGATGAAGTCGAAGACCTGATTTTTACTGTAAATACAGGTGAAAGTGATGAAGAAATTGATTACAGCAGTAGTGACAAAGACAGCGACAGTGCATTAGATTCTAACTAATTAAACTTCTGCAGTTATTTATTTTTGTATGTTAATAAAATTACATTTTAAAATGTTTTATTAATTTGTGATTCATGTTACATATTGGTATTAGAATTTGAAATACTTCTACAAAAATGTTTTCCGATCAAACAAGGAGGGTTTCATTAAATTGCACACTGCTGTGAAACGTAGTAGTTATTTCAACGTTTGTGTTCTGTCCTCCTATTAGAAGCATTTCAAGTTATAATATTATAATCACATTGAGAAGCTTTATTCATTTTTATAGTACACATTTAGACCTACTATTACTTAATCAAAGAATTATCGAACAAATAATTTTTCACATTTTCTAGTCGGCAGAATGAACTAATAGTGTGAACTGAATAAATACTTGTCGTGTTTGTAATAATACTGTCTGACACATATTTTAATGTAATGACGCTAATTGATTGATTCCTGTTGTTGGTTCTCAAAAATAGAAATATTTAGACCTGCGATCAACGATGAGTTTTAAGAGTTTACCTATTCGATGATTGCTAAGATTAACAACCAAAAATCTTAGAAGTTATTCTTATTTTCTGTCTATCTTTTGGGTGTAATTAAAAGTTTATAAAATGTTGAACTTCATTTTTGCAAATCCTTGATAAAAACAGCTGATGTTGAACATGAAATAGGTAATCCAATACATACCGAAATTGAAATTGGTACAAATTATCATTCAATAAAGATGTACTCAGTTACGATATCAATCGTTAAAAAAATATATAATTACTAAATTTATTCATTTGCCGTATATTTTTAGGATGACATTTTTGCTACCGAAGTTTCCCGATTATAACATCGTTAAAGTTTTTCAAATTGTAGAAAATCGCGCCGAGCATCCGAGTGCCACGTTTTGTAATTACTCTAGATGTCATCAATGCTAGTGACCAAAATAACGTTGCTTTATTATTTACATAAAAAATTAATTATAATACGTATTACATTTAATTGCCTTGAATAGGTGTGTAATCCTTAAAACACTCTTTAAAATTAGAGCGTGCATTGAAATACAATCGCTAAGATGCATGTTTATAATGTGTAAAGCTCTAAAGTAAGTAGTTTCGGAAAATTGGAATATTATGAGAAGATACATATCTTGTTTTCTGCATTTATTAAACTTTTCAAATAAGCATGAATAATTTTGAATATTTATCCGATATGCATCTCATTTACGGTGACGCTAATTGCAATGGCCATGAAGCTGTGCGTTTGTGTACAGAACGGTTTCTTAATCGTCAACCTCCATACCATTCAACTTTTGAAAGAATTCATGGTCGATTAAGAGAATATGGTTCGTTGAAACGTCCTGGTGGTGCTGCTCGTCCAAGAACAATACGCACGGTACCTCTTGAAGATGCAATTTTGAAGCGAATTAATAATCAGCCCGATACCAGCATTCGTGCATTGGCTAATTTCGCGAATGCTAGCTAATCAACTGTCTGGAGAGCTGTGAGTAAGGAATTACTTTTCCCACATCACACATAGAAAGTTCAAGCAATCACTCCAGCAGATTATCCTTATCGACTGGATTTCTCCAATTAGTATATTCAACAAAATCGAAATGAACCTGATTTTCTTCGAAGCATTTTGTTCACAGATGAGGCATGTTTTACCAAAGATGGTTATTTCAATCGTCGCAACAGCCACATTTGGGATTATGAGAATCCCACGCTATTGCTTTAAGAAAAGATCAACACAGTTTTTCCACTAATATTTGGGGGGGGGGGATTATCCACAATACTATACTAGGGCTCCAAGACTAAATGGTGATTATTATTTGCATTTTCTAAGAACAATTTTACCTAATGACTTTGACGATTTACCTTTAAACGTTCGCCACAATATGTGGTTTCAACATGATGGTGCACCTGCTTATTTTTAGAGGAATGTTCGAGACCATTTGGACCAATTCTTTCAAATCGTTGGATTGGTAGAGGAGGTTTTGTGGCTTGGCCTGTTAGGTCTCCAGATCTCAATCCTCTTGACTTCTTTTTGTGGGGACATGTTAAATCATTGGTATGTGAAATACCAGTACTAAACCAAGAAGATCTTCTGGCAATGCTGATAGCAGCATTTGAAGGAATTGGAGATAACCCTGTTATGCTTCGAAGAGTGCACCGATTCATGATTCGTCGAGCTAATTTACGCTTTGAGCAAAATGTTATTGTTGTGCATCTAAACGAGACTAACTCTTTAGGTGCATCATCTTATAATATTCCATTTTTCCTGAAAACTACTTATTTTAGAGCACAAAGTAAACATTTTTCGTGTAAAAGACCTTACATATTCAAAAACTGCCACTGAAATTTATTTTATGTCAGTGACGTAGAAGTTACAGGGTTAAATACTTCACATAACCCCTATATCTACGCCTCTGAGGTATTTAAAAATTACCTCATACGTTGCACAACACGTCATCCCTTATGTGCTATAAGTCGACCGAATCTCATTTATGTACCTTTAATATTATAGAAATTATGGGCAAAAAACGAAACATTTTTTTTAACGACCTGTATCGAATAAACGATGCATCTTCAAGGGTATGTTTATGGGAACTTTTTTCATATTTTGAGGTATACTTTCACCTACCGACGTTTGTTACAACATTTACATTTACGGGACACCCTGTAGATTTTAAGAAATGGCTTTCCAGATTCAGTTACTACCGACCATACAACGTCTCTTTTGAGACAAAAATGCTTCATTTGCTAAGGTTGACATTCTTCTACAATCGGCTGGTCCGTAGTAAAAACCTGTTTCAACTAGACCAGTTATAGATGTGGCTTTGAACCTCATTTGCTGGAACAACCGAGCCCGTAGTGCGTTCAAGGAATGCTGAAGCTGGAGGAAGTCGTCTAGGTAAATATAGGAAGACGGCATGTAGTAATAAACTATAATATGTACAGGGTGGCCAACCAAGAATGCGAGGTACTGTATCTGGGAAACTACCATCGTAGAGGCTTGCGCAAAAAAAAGTTATTACTAAAACGGTCAATACAAAAACCTGGAAAATATTTTCAAGTTTCTGAAATGGCCGCTAGAGCGCGTAACTGCAATCTTGAATCTAAAAAAGTGATGTTTCTGTGAATTCTACTATATTAACCTAATAAAAAAATAACTGATCGTTGAAGTCGAGGATAATCTGAACTTTTTTTGATGTATCTATAAAAGTAAAATGGTGGGGGGGGGGAGGTATTCAAAGATTTCCTTAAATCACCCCCCCGTATCTTCGAAACGGCTAATCCGATTTCAACAAACCTGGGCGCGTTGAAAAGAGCTTTTCTTGGGCTACAAATGTTAAAATAATTGAAGTTTTGTTATTTTCACATGTCGTCGCTAGAGGGCTTTGTTCGACATTCCGACAGAAACGGTTAATTTTCGCAAAAAAATTAAATGCATTGGTATGACATTTTTTCATGAACAAGTAGCTAAGTGACAAGCTCGCGAAAACCGCATCTCGATATCTTGTTCCTAACCTAAAATATCGGCCAAAGAAAACTTTATACGAAAATCCCTTAAATTTTTTTTTTAACTATATTTTTCTGGAATTGTTTCTATTATGTAAGTTGTGGCCCTAAAAAGGATCGATTTAAAGGAGGAAGGTTTTTAATACCCCCGTAAATGCTCGAAATGCTGACCATCACTCTGTGCATTGCTGAGGCCTCTTATGGGTAGACAAAACTGCAGCTTCAATTTCGGCTCTGAATAGGTTACCTAGAAATTGCGATTTTAAATGTTTGCAAATTTATTCACCAGAATAAAATCACCCTTTTTGAAATTGCTACGAGCAAGTAAGCAATACTAAAAGTTATACGAAAGGCCTATTTTTTGTTTGCTTAAATGCATATTCACTATGGATATATACGAAAAATACAATTAATAGAAGCAGGCAATGGAAACAGATACCTAAACAAAACATACATAATCCTCAAGTTGTCAATAGTTGTCAATACTTTCGCGTTACTTTGAGCAATTTTTGCGCTTTCCAAATGCGTTTTACGAATAATGAAGCTGTTGATATGCTTGCGGTTTATTTTGAATGTCTTCAGAATGCCGCAGTAGCTAAAAGAGTTTACGCGACTCGATATACAAAACAGCGTCCTTGCGATGTAAGAGTTTTTCCCCGAGCCAATGGTAGTTTTCGGCCTACGTTTCAACGGCAAAGAATTGGAAGAACACAAGAAAATATTAACCGTGTACTGGGCTATATTGAAGGAAATCCTCATGTTAGCACAAGAGCATTATCCACTGAGTTGGGCATATCACGGACAACGGTTCAAAAAATTTGGAGGACCATAGGTAAGTTCTAATGGCTATCAAAATATATAAGTATTCGTTTAAACTTTTTTTAACTACTTTAAGTCGTTTTGCATCAGGCCTTGAAAGAGGAAGATTTTGATCGAAGATTAGACTATTGCCATTGCATGTTAGGCATGATACGCGAAATAGAGAATTTTTATTTCTAATTCTTTGGACCGATGAAGCCATCTTCAGTAGTGACGGGAGAGTCAATCTGCACAATATGCATTATTGGTCTTCAGAAAATCCCCATTGGTTATGTGAAGTTCAGCGCCAAGGACGTTGGAGTTTAAATATATGGTGTGGCATACTGGAGGCAGAATTATGGGGCAATATTTTTTGAGCAACCCCTAAATGGTAATGTATTTCTTGACTTTTGGCCAATCAATTACCGTTGTTGTTGGAAGATGTGCCTGTGGAAACAAGACAAAAATTGTTTTTGCAGTTGGATGGTTGCCCAGCACATTTTGCTATTAATGTGCGAGAGCATATTAATGTAGTATTTCAACAGCGGTGGATTGGAAGAGGAAGTCTGTTTCCATGGCCTCCGCGGTCGCCAGACTTAACTTGCCTCGGTTTTTGTTTATGGGGGCGGTTAAAGGACATCGTGTTTCGGACTCTTACTAGACTACTACTAGAGAAGATATGAAAAACCGGATTCGTAACGCAACACGTAACATACCGAGAGTCGAAATGGAAGCTGCAGTTTTGTCTAGTCATGAGAGGCTTCAGCAATGCATAGAGCGTGATGGTCAGCATTTCGAGCATTTACGGGGGCATTAAAAACCTTCTTCCTTTAAATCGGTCCTTTTTAGGACCACAACTTACATAATAGAAACAATTCCAGAAAAATATAGTTAAAAAAAAATAAAAATTTAAGGGGATTTTCCTATAAAGTTTTCTTTGACCGATATTTTAGGTTAAGAACAAGATATCTAGATGCGGCTTTCGCGAGCTTGTTTAGGCATCATTTAGCTACTTGTTCATGAGAAAAAGTCGTTTCGAAGATACGGGGGGTGATTTAAGGAAACCTTTGAATACCCCCACCACTTTATTTTCATAGATACGTCAAAAAGTGCAAACCAAAAAAATTTCAGATTATCCTCGAGTTCAAAGATCAGTTATTTTTTTATTAGGTTAATATAGCAGAATTCACAGAAACATCACTTTTTTAGATTTAAGATTGCAGTTACGCAGTTAGCGGCCATTTCAGAAACTTGAAAATATTTTCCAGGTTTTTGTATTGGCTATTTTAGTAATAACTTTTTGGTTTTATTGCACTAAATGGTAGAAGTACTCGGCCGAACCAATGCATTCGCAGCGGCGCGCAAAAAGCAGCGCCTTCGTTGCTTACATCTTATGGGCTGTAATCATGTCAATTTGGTTCATTGACACAACCAACTAAACTATTTACTGGGCCAATTTTTACAGGAAAAACTGGGAGGAAAACCACGATTTATCAATATAGAATTCAATGTTGGGATATTTAGTAGACATGCGCGTTATAATGTTACGTACGGGCTTTGAGAAATGAGCGTGCTTTTGAGAATTAGTGTGAAGTATTGGTGCTTTCCTGGGTATCTTTTGCTTAACCATTGATAACATGTTCGCTTTAAGGTGCATTTCTTAACCGTTTTTCATGGTTGTGCTTAGGTGTCATCGATTAATTCTTGTTACTAGTAGTAACCGGAAACATTTAATTTTTACGGGGAGTTTGTATTAGATTTAGCCCTTGCTGGTTTATTGGTAAACGTAAATGTTGCTGGTTTGTCCGGTGCTTGCTTCTCCTTGTAAAGCTCTGTTGAAGTGTGATCAGATGGTACAGTCGCTTGGATTACCCTCATTAATGTTGGCAGTCTCCATGCATCCTTTGTTTTCTATTTTGCATATCTCCAGTAAACACTCATTTCCAGATTTGTGCTGGCCTTCTTTTTCCAGACATCTGTTGTTAATCGTTTGGGCCTATTCCATCACAGAGTGTTCTCTCAATATTTTTCTCATTTTTACTTTTACTCTCAATCCTACTTTTACTCTCTCACCTTCCGTTCACTCTCACACACTCACTCCAACTCTCACTTTCACCCACACTCACTGTTACTCTAACCCTCACACTTATTTTTACCAGCGCGCTCTCTCTCCCTCTCTTATTCTCACTCGCATTCATTCTCACACTCACTCTCATCTTACTCTGACTCTGCCCTCATTGTTGCTCTCGTTTGCAATCTAATTCTCGCCGTCATTTTAACTCTCTTTTTTCGTCCTGTTCATGTTGATTCCTTTTTGTCACCTTTATCCTCAACTGTATTCTCGTTATCTATGACAATGTCGCTTTCGCTGTTAACGATTAAAATTCTAATGACATTTAAGAAAACCTTTGTATGTTTGCTAAACGTTTCCATTATTTCTAAGCATAACAGGCATGGACAAATGTTACCGACACCATGAAAAAAGTATTCAGTTTCATGAAGAAAACCGTTTTGATGCCTACCAGAATTTCATAGTTATATTACTCTCGTTCTCATTTTCACTATCGTTCTCTCACTCTTAATTTTACTCTAACTCCCTCATTTTTTCGCTCATTAGCAATCTAATTTTCGCTCTCACTCTCATTTCCTCATTTTGACTCTATTCTTTTCTCCCGGACACTATCAGTATCACTTTTACAATCACTATCACTCTCTCACCCTACCACTCAATCTCACCCTTACTCTCTACCACCCTCACTCTCACTCACTTTCCCTCTCACTCCCTCATTATTAATTTCACTCACGCTCTTACTTTTACTTTCATTTGCAATCTAATTCTCGCCGTCACTCTCACTTTCTTATTTTAACTCGCTTTTTTCCTCCTGGACTTTCACGCTGACTCTTTCTTTGTCACTTTTATTCTCAATTGTATTCTCACTATCCATGTCACTCTCGCTTTCACTGTTATCGATTAACGTTCTAATGACATTTAAGAAAACTGTTGTATATTTTTTATATTTTCTATATCCGTCACTAGATATAGTAGTTATCCTAAACTAGTGTTTCCAAAGTGTGGATCGCGACCCCAAGCCTCTGCAAGAGGGTGGTGAAAGGTTTCAAAGCCTCAGTAAATAAAAAACAGAATTCAAAAATATATTTTTATCCACTTCAATACATTAAAATACATGAATTCAACATTAAAACAATGGCTTGAGATCGTCAAACAAATGCAGATTGACAGTACTGGCACCGTGGCCGGTCGGTCGCGTTGTTCGTAAGTGCCGCTCTGTACTCCCGCGATGTCGCCTCAGTGCTTGTTGTATCTCACTCATTAATTCGACACACATTCTCGCCTGTGGTTTTGATATTCGTAATATAATAAAATACTTAATACACCATACAGGTTAGGAACAGCGGAGGATATGGGGTCGCAAAATATTTTTACATGCTAAGGGGGTGGCACCATAAAAAAGATTGAAAAACGGTGCTCTAAACATAACAGGCATGAGCAAAATGGTATGCAGTTTTATGAAGAAAACCGTTTTGCCCCCTATTAGCATTTAATAGTAACTCTCACTCTCACTCTCGTTCTCACTCTCAATTTTACTATCTCTATCACTTTCACTTCACTCTTAATTTTATTCTCACTCTTACTTTCATTTGCGCTTTCTCTCCCGTTTTCTCATTTTCTAATTCTTTTCTCCCACTAGCAATCTAATTCTCGCTTTCACTCTCACTCCTTTATTTAAACTCTCTTTTTTCATCTTGGACACTGCCTTTCTCACTCTCACTTTCACTATCACTCTCTCACCATCACACCCACTCTCACCCTCAGCCTTATTTTCCCTCTCACTCTCACTTTCTCTCTCTATCGCTCTTAATTTCACTCTCAGTTTTAGTCCTACTTTCACTCTCACTGTTTTATTCCCATTTCCTCATTCTTGTTCTGTTGAAATCTAATTCTCACTCCCCCCCCCCTTGTCTTAACCCTTCTTTTTTCTAGCTGGGCTTTTATGCTGACTGTTTCTTTGTCACTTTTATTCTCAATCGTATTCTCATTATTCTCTTTTTTGATCCTGGACACTATCTTTCACTATCACTCTCTCACCATCACATTCACTGTTACCCACAGCCTTACTTTTCCGTATTGTGTCTCTCCCCCTCTCCCCCCTCACACTCTCGCGCTCTCTCTCTTTCTCTCTCTCTCTCTCTCGCTCTCGCACTCGCTCTTAATTTCACTCTTAGTCTTAGTTTTACTTTCACTCTCACTCCCTTGTTTTAACTCAGCTTAGCGTTTATGCCGTCTGTTTATTGGTCACTTTTATTCTCAACTGTATTCTCGTTATCTGTGTCATTGTCGTTTGCACTGTTAACGATTAAAGCTTTTAAGAAAAGTTTTGTGTTTTCTAACATTTCCGTTAATACTAGATATGGTAGCTATCCTCTAAACATAACAGACATGAGCAAACGTTACCAACATCAAGAAAGAAGTATTCAGTTACATCAAGAAAATCGTTTTTACGCCTATTAGTCTTTCATAGTTACGTATTATATGTATTGAATAAAACGATTTCATTCAGTATAGCCACCAAAGCAGTTATGCGAAGATTAAATTTGGGTTCACTTTTTTCAATGTTAATAATTAAATTTCACAAAATGAACGATTCCGAGCCCGAAGCATGAACTGTTAAATTTCATATAATAGATTTTCTGTGTAATTTAATATCTAATTAAGAGACGATAAATTAAATGATTCTGAAGTTTCCGTTGTACGTATTTATTTAGAGTGTTCGAAGAAGGAAATTGTTGTATTGTGCAAATATTGACAGTTGTTCTTGTTAATATCTCATTTTACTAATTAATTTCCCAACTCGCTTTGGAGTATGCGAATGGCAACTCATTTCTGATCAGCGTATCGTAAAATTTCTTATATCTGGTATTGTTTTCATTCTCACTTTTTTTTTGCTTTTATTTCTAAATTAATGTTTTTACGGATCATAGTTCATCCTGGTTTATTAAAGTAACGTTATCCTTTAATATTTTTCTTATACATGTTGTAACATACACAGTGTTTTGTAAAAGCGGTTTCCATTAAAAACATAATCGTGGAAACGAGACGACGTGGCTCAAATTTTTTCGATGTAAGGTGAACGTTGAAGTTGTTAAGTTGTTGGCAACGAAAATTTAGTTGTGTTATTTTGGTACACGTGTCGTAATAGCGTGCATCAGACTGTACATTAATCTTTCAGCTTCGTTACGCAGCTTTTAAGGTGTTCCATTGTACGGGCTTTGAATTGTAAAGACATGGCAGTGCTTCGTTTAAAAATGGCTACGAGAAGGGCAGAAGAAAAGGAAAAAGCCATGTATTTCATTCCCTTCCCAAGGGAGAGGGCGGGCTGCTTGAGCTTTCGAAGCTCCTTCAGCCACACTCCCAGCAGGGTGCATGGTGGGATTAAGGATGGGTGTGGCCAGGATAGGATCGGAAGGAACGGAGTTACGGGTTGTGAGGAGGGCGGCAAACACTGCTTTCATAGATAAACGAATTCTAAACATTCTCAATGCCATATTCTGCACTTGCAAATCATATTTAGCGGTTGTCCATTAAACATGTAGACATATAAGAAGAAAGAGACCTAGTGCATTGGATATCACGAATATGACACAGCTGTATGTAAGATAGGTGTTGCATAATATGTTAAATGCTAACCAAAGGTAACGCGAAAATGAATTATTCAGCAATATTTGAACCACTTTATCAAAAATGAATGTGATTTGTGCACCCACTTACCATAACTGAGCCGTGAGTCTTCCATTATGCGTCACAAATTTTTCGTGTTGATTATCTGAAAAAAATTAGGGAGTGCTACGCACGTTTTCTAGACCTATCTCAGTTATTTAATAAATCATGTTACTTAAGAGTAGCTTAGTTTCACTGAAAAAGTCTGAAATCAAACGTAAGATTCTAGACCAAAAAAGTAGATCCTGAAAACTAAGAAAGGTTTCATTCAAACATAAGTATTGTCTTTGAGAAGCCAAGAAAAATATTCATAAAACTCGTTTGGAACTCTTAATGAGTTACGAATTATAGAAAGTTATAGTATACGGTTTTGTTGCTATAATGGTACTTTTCCTCCTCACGATTTGTTACTTGGGATTGTGATTATCTTTGCGTATATGGAGCATGGTCGTTTAAGCTGTTGTATTAGGAAAACTGGAAGTTGTTTGAATTTGATTTTTGGTGTTCCTAGTAGCGGGGTTTCGTTTGAGAATTTGCAAGTTTAGTAGGGATGGTGTTGCCGTTAAGCATGTGGTTTGTTATTGTGGGTTATTGTTTGGATAGTTACATGATATGGGTGCCTGTGTTGTGCGTTGTGTACTTTTTTCTCGCAAGGGGCATTTGGACATAAATAAAATTGTTGTTAAGGCAAAAAGCTTTGCGATACACTTGAGGATGGAGAAAATGTTGGAGAATTGGTAGCACCAACTAAGATTTCAACACAGCTGTCTGTTACTTTTAAGGGGAGTCGGATGAACGCAGCAAAAACATGGTATTTTCATATCAAATAAGAAAGTGAAACAGCAGTTATGGCTTTGTAGCTTTATGAAGGGATCGATGAACTAGATAAAAATAAACTAATTGTTGGGTGTGAGGTCGTTAGTTTTCAGGTGATCTTGTAGCCTTCGACATAGCATGGTCTTATTTGCGCTTACACCTTAAGAAAGAAATTGATATGTAGAGGAAAGATTCAGAAAGGTGAGAGTAGACCTTTATTTCGTCGGAAAATAGGATACGGCTAAGTATCTACTGTGTTTTTAAACTAGATATTTAATAGGATTTGGGGTAGGTTTCGTAGTATTTGTCGATTAAGCACGCTTTGCACTGTAACGGAGTTCCCTTCTTGTTTAACAGCGTATGGTTTTGCTAAATAGAGTTGGGAAAGTCCAAAAAGTCGATTTTCGCCTGATTTAAAACAGCAATGTTGAGGACCTCTGTTTGACCGCGACTTTGAATTGATGCTAGAATTTGCTTGGCTGCTGCTTTGGTTCAATGTTTTGAGCGAGAGTATTAATTACCGTCTAGCCTATATACAGGGTGGCGCATTAGTGTGACAAAGTCCCATATCTCCTTTATTTAAAGAGATACAAAAAAAAAAAATTAAATAAGAAACCTATATATTATTACATATTTAGATTCTACATACAATTTTAGACACATTTTATGCATAATGTCCTATATCTAAGTCTAACCGTTTTTGACAAATTTCAAATTTTTTGTCAAAAATGACGTCTGCAAGCCAAAACATAGGTAGAAATCTTTTCTAAGCCAAGCCTTTATCAGTTAGTTATGGTTGGTTTCCTTGGAAATGGGGACCTACTCTAATGGGCTGTATTGATATTTTTGTAATACATTCATACAGGGTGATCAAAAATGGACAATAAAAAGTAGATTAAAAAAAACCTATAAAGTCATTTTTTTTAAATGGAAACCCCCTATTTTTTTAATTCTATCTTATTTAGCATTAAAAATAAGGATGACTTTGTATAAGAGTGTATATTCCAAAAAAAATGTAGTTTTTGAAATAATGACAATTTAACATTTTTTATTGTAAAAAAGCTATAGGGCTTTTAAGTTTTGTTGTTAGTTGGCAGTGACGGCGGGGCGCGGCGAAACAAAAAAAATCGAGCACTTCAGATCGAAATATTACAATCTATTGAACCCCATATAAATAATTAAACGAACTTAAAGTAAAGACAATATTTTTTGATTCAACAAATTATGTCCTAATCCTAATCATAAACTTAACACCTCTAATGTAACTAATTATACAGATAAAAGTACTAGAAACACGTCAAATACGTACTACCTAATAAGTTGTTCGAAATGTCCGCATCTTTCTTGAATACACAATGCAATACGTCTCTCAAATTCGCTGCTTAAATTTGTACACATTTCAACACTTATGTTTTGAAAACAGTTTCTAATCCTAATCTTCATGTCTTCCTTTGTTGTACGCGCTATTTTATAAACCTGTTCTTTGACGTTCCCCCATATGCTAAAGTCCATTTTAGTAAGATCTGGGGATCTAGCAGGCCCTCCCCTCCCAATCCAACATTCTGGATATCTAGCATTTAAAAAAGTTATTATCGGACCTGTATGATGTACCGGGGCCCCATCATGAAGAAACCACATTTCTTGTTGCGTATCCTGTGGCACTTGACGCAACAAATTAGGTAGATGTTTTTGCAGAAAGTCTAAGTATACTTCCCCTGTTACCCGTTGATCAAAAAAATATGATCCAATTATATGATTACCGACAACACCTCCCCAAACATTTAAAGACCATCTAGTTTGAGAAGTATCTCTTACAAAATGTGGATTTTCGGTAGAATAGTAATAAATATTGTGTCTGTTTACATTTCCGTTTCTGTGAAATGTGGCCTTATCTGTAAATAAAATCAAATGAACAAAATTTCTTTGTTGGTTTATTTTGTTTTGAGCCCATTGACAAAATTCCAGTGGTCTTTGATAATCTTCAGGAACCAGCTCTTGAAGTAGTTGAATGTGATAGGGGTGCATTTTTTGAGACTTTAATATCCGCTGTACCGTACGTCGTTCAACACCAACCTGCTGAGAAATGGGTCGTTGTCCAATACATGGATTTTCGGTAACTGTTAGTAGTACATTTAATTGATTTTCCTCAGTCTGTGCACGTTTTTCCCTAGTATTTTTTTCATATAACACGTTGCCAGTTCTTTCAAAACGCTCCAAAAGCTTTTCAAATGCCCTTCTTTCAGGTTGTAGTCTCTCTGGAAACCGTTGTTGATACAGTCTTCTTGCTAAGAGCGTATTTTTATCACTAGCTCCCAAAACAAAAATCATATCAACCATCTCGGCTTGCGAAAAATTCATTATTTACAATTTTAATTCAAGTTTTAAATCAATGTGCTATAAAATACACTAATGCATCACACAAATTATCAACTGACAATAAATAATGACGTTTTTGATGATCTCTATTATTTTTATATGCCACGCCTCGCCGTCACGGCCTACTAACAACAAAACTTGAAAGCCGTATAGCCTTTTTACAATAAAAAAATGTTACATTGTCATTATTTCAAAAACTACAATTTTTTGGTATATGTACTCTTATACAAAGTCACCCTTATTTTTAAAGCTAAATAAGATAGAATTAAAAAAATAGGGGGTTTCTATTTAAAAAAAATGACTTTATAGGATTTTTTGAATCTACTTTTTATTGTCCATTTTTGATCACCCTGTATGAATGTATTACAAAAATATCAATGCAGCCCATTAGAGTAGGTCCCCATTTCCAAGGAAACCAACCATAACTAATTGATAAAGGCTTCGTTTAGAAAAGATTTTCACCTATGTTTTGGACTGCAAACGTCATTTTGGACAAAAAATTTGAAATTTGTTAAAACGGTTAGACTTAGGTATAGGACATTATATATAAAATGTGTCTAAAATTGTATGTAGAATCTAAATATGTAATAATATATAAGGTTTTCTATTAAAAAAAAAAATTAAAATTACTTCTAAGCTTTTATGATCTACCCTGTATAATTAAAAATATTTTTGGAATATGCACCAGAACATATCTTACAACTTTTGTTTTTAATTTTTTTTTGTATCTCTTTAAATAAAGGAGATATGGGACTTTGTCACACTAATGCGCCACCCTGTATATATGTGTAGGTATAGAAGGTTATTCATTCGGTGTATGTGTGTTTGTCTGTGTGAGCGCTCGTGGGTGTACGCATGTGTGTGTACGTGTGTGTGCGTGTGGGTCTGTTTGGGTGTGTATATAGGCGTCCACATGCATATGCGTGTGCGTGTGCCCGAGCGTATGCGTATGTTGGGTGTGATTTGGGTGTGTGAACGTGTGCTACTATCCACGATAATTCCAGAACCATAATACGTACGTACTTGAAATTTAGTATATAAACTTCATATCATTTCGCCTGGAGTGGACTAGATTTTGAAAAAAATCCAATGTCAGAGAAGAGGGGTAGCTGCATTAGTCAAATGTATAAAAATACCTACATATTAATTTTAAATATATCTCAACTTTATAGGAAAATATGTGAACATATTCTTTAAAGAGGATTTAATTTTAGGTACCTTTTCTTTATAAAGTTTCTTAATACAACGCCAAATAAGTCTAAAAATTAATTAAATAGGATTGAAAACGCTTAAACTGTATTATCCGTATTTTTGTAGGATCGGGTGTCTTTGAAACGTTTTTTTTTCAAGTTATCATCTACAAGATGTCTATTAACTTCTATCTGATATGCAGGTTTAGATGTCCATTTGACATATATTATTGTTGTTGTTTTTACACTGTGGCCTGTTTTAGTTATGAACGTATTAAAAAAGAAAAGAAGTTCCAAAATTATCCTAAAAAGATTATTATTACAATTAAAATCATATCATTTCTTTTAATTTTCACTTTTTAGCCTGGAAGGTGGTTCCACACCAGATATTTTTTAGTTTTATAATGGGGTTGAATGTATTATATTTCCTTTTGAGTTAAGGGTACCTCATTTTCAGAAATCGACAATACATTTGTCGTTTATCCTTAATCCAGTGAACGATGTGAGAAGTGGTTTTCGACCAATGTCACTCGTTATTATAGCCTGTCCGGTAGAACTGAACGGGTATCGGATTAACAAGGAGGATTGTCAATATATGGTTCTATTGTGCTTGAAACCGCCTTAATGCTTTGCTGTCTCGTACTTATTGTACGTGACAAAGAAAGATGGATATATTATGAATAATGCCTCTATTTCTGCCGAACAAAAGCGTTTGCAACTTTCACACATAATGACAAGGCAATAAGAATCAGATGCAGGTAGAATAGAAATTCAATAGGTATAATAAAATGCCAGTGGTTCTCAACACTGCTTTAACATTATATAATTTGTGAAGAAATGCAACTTTTGTATAATAAAATAATAATCGATTACTAATTACCTATAAGTAATTTCAATTGACACCTTTCACTTATACTTATAACAACAATAACAAATACATTTTTATTATAGTTAGTAAATATTAATTAAATTACAAAGATATACTTTTATAATTAAATGTAAAAATTATAATTGTCATTCGGCTTCAGATTCATCACTTCCTGAGTCATCCAAATCTTGGAAAAGATCATCGTCATCACTTTCTTCAGTGTTAACTGTGAAAATAAGAGGTCTTACTTCATCCACAATCTCTTCATTAACAAAAGTATCTTTAATTATTTTATCCGTATGATCAATACATTTTTGCCATATTTCCGCACTAACTGTTTTTAATGCGTCGTTCCACGTATTAAGAACATCTTCGTCTTTTCCGGATGTCGCAACGATACTTTTGTCGTATTTGTTCTTAGTAATGCCCCATACCAACTCAATTGGATTGAAATGGCAATGATACGGGGGCAGGCGCAAAACTTCATGTCCATATGATAGAGCTAGCTCATCGATTACATATTTTTCGCATTGGTCTACTTTGTTTCTTTTGGCCAATTCCACTAACTCTGCCTTTGTCATAAAATTTTCCCACGCTATTTTTTTAGCGGTTAACCATTGCTGTATTTCTTCTTTTTTCCAAGAAACTTTGACTGCCTTCTCTGCCTTTCGAGAATGATAACTCGCATTGTCAAGGACAATTATTGATGGTTCCTCTAATTTTGTAAAAGTGATTCCTCAAACCATTTTTCGAACAATTCTGCGTTCATATTATCGTGATAATCTAATGATTTATTTTTGTACCGAAAATTAATTGACTTCCGTCGATAAAACCGTTTCTGTTACCTGCTTCAATGATAATAAATCGTTTTCCATCTGATGATTTGTTCGGTTGATGTAAACTCTTTGCACTGTTATCTTGCCAAGTACATTTTGACGTACTACCTTTACTAAATATCCACGTTTCGTCTGTAAAACAAACTGTCTCGAACTTTCGAGTTAAGATTTTTGAGATACTTTCTCAGAAAAACGTTTCTTTTGGCGACAATGTGGCTTTGTTCACACAAACCGCGTCTATTGTTGGTTTTTGGAATTTAAAGCCCATATTTTTAACACTAGAGCCAAACTGGTTTTCCTATTTCATACGCGGTTCTCAATTTTAAGAAGTTTAATAATGAATTTAACGTTACGTGTTCCTTCTTCGCGTACATCTCGTATATTAATGCACGAATTGTTTGTTTTCCATTTTCTGGAAAATCTGTAGTGCAAAGTTTGACACGCTGTTTTTCACTGGAGGTTCCAACTCGCCGCCATTTTTTTAAAGCACAGATTTTCCCCACCGTCGAAACCGAAAGTTTTAACGCGTTTGCTGTTCTTTGTTGAACAGAAAATGTAGATAATAGTGGACCACCATTTTCTTTTCTTCTTTAAAATAATCGACTGTATTTAAAACTAATTCGCGAATTTCTTTACTCAACTTTTCGGCATTATATTAATGGTTAGTTTATATAAACGCTTACTCAAAGAATAATGATAATATAGATATTGCAGTTGTTTTATTTATACCTATATGTACCTACTAAATGGTATAATAATCTATTATTAATTACTTATTGTTACAGTATTGCATATTTATTTGGATTCTTTTGTAATTGGAGTACACTAAAACGTCATTACCATACTTAGGTATACAATGAACTTTCTAAATGTAAATTGAAATACCTATACTTAATCGAATATTCATTATTATGAATGGCTTTTATAAATGTTTATTATAAAAACTTGCATTCTTCCATAAATTTTAAATGTAATGTTAAAGCAGTGTTGAGAACCACTGGCATTTTATTATACCTATTGAATTTCTATTCTACCTGCATCTGATTCTTATTGCCTTGTCATTATGTGTGAAAGTTGCAAACGCTTTTGTTCGGCAGAAATAGAGGCATTATTCATAATATATCCATCTTTCTTTGTCACGTACAATAAGTACGAGACAGCAAAGCATTAAGGCGGTTTCAAGCACAATAGAACCATATATTGACAATCCTCCTTGTTAATCCGATACCCGTTCAGTTCTACCGGACAGGCTTTATGCAGATTGTACAGTTAGATAAGCTGGGTTAGGTCTTGCAACGGAATAGATTGAGGAGGTTATTGGAAATGTATTTATTGAACTCATTCTAATTAGCATCATCAAACTGTACATGTAATTATAGCCTCTGTTGGAGGAAATGGAAGGCCTAGAGATATAGGTCTAGTAGCAAAGTCGATATATGTAATGCTTTCCGAGCATATTACGTGGTCAGCTATGGAGAAGCTGTTGTAGCTGAGCAAAGTGAATATTGTCGGTGGCTATGTCGTTTGGAATAGTCTGTTGAGTTTCCGAATTGTATATGTCTGGAATTGAAAAGTTTGAAAAAAGTAGAAAAGTGTTTTTTTGTCTAAGATCGCAATAACAGACCACTATAGGAGCTTAAAGAAGGTACACCTATGCGGCTACACACTCAAGGTGCTACATGTACAGCGTATACGAAGCGGTCGATATTAGTTGTTTCTTAGGTTATTAGCGAAGGGTCACCTTCGCCTCACACCATATGCATTATTTTTTTCCAATTGTCAGAACTATTGTTGTCGAGCATAAGGAACTAGCGAGAGTGAATAAGTTTTATGTTCTGGCCGAACAGAGTTTGAAAACCAACTATGCCACTCCAAGCAAAGTGAGAAAAGATGAGGGTTTTCAGGAAGGTAAAAACCTTTGCAGTTGTTACGTCTTGGCAAGTATTAAGATGAACTAGCTTAAAATTTATGACACCATTACAACAGGATAAGTTAAGGCACCAGGTTGGACGTTCATTTGATTGCTGTGCTAGGTTTGGACTTATTTCTTGTAGTACAAAGTTACAAATAGTTTAACAAATAAACAATTCTTAATGATGTTAACGCATCCAATTGCAAATGTGAAAACAAAATCTAAATAGCGGAAAGGTACGAAATCCTTAAAAAACGTTAGTGCAAAACTATACTAAACAAATCATTTAATAATATAAAAAACATCTGCTGTGGAACACCACACGACCATCAAACCTTCAAAATGGAAATTAAAAGAAATGAAATAATGTTGATATTTTTTTAGGATATTTATGAATCCTATTATAATAAGTTAAACAGACGTTTAAAAGTTTGTGTCACACAGAGGTTAATAGACATCTAGATGATAACTTAAAAACATAAAAGAAATGAAATAATTTTAATTATAATTTTTTTGTAATTTGCTTCCATTTTGATTCTTTAATAGCCATATTAAGAAACGCGACGTCATCATGTCCGATGTGATTATAGTCATTAATTCACGGAATATTTTACGAAAATTTTTAGGTTAGTAAAGCTTGATCTAGAATTATGACATGCTTGTCACTCTTACAAAATTTGTCAAAAACAGGATGTGTCCAGTGGAAAACCGTGACATGAGTGAGTTCGCGAGCGTATTTTGGGAAATATCACGTATTTCAGGGGGCGTGCATGCAAGATTATCTTACATTTTAGTGTTTTGTGACCTGAATTTGAATAAAACAAAGCTTTACCAGATAATATTTTCACTTTTAAAATTAAAATATTACCAACCTAAATCAAATAAGGTAAAATTTTTTGTTTAAAAAGGGAAAATTAGCAAAAATGGCATAAAAACCGTGTTTCATAAGACCTTTAAGCACTTACTCTTTAAAAACTCGTGGATACGCCACTCGCTTTTTAAACTTAAACTCGTGCTTTAGGAGTGGTCTTATGAAACTTGTTTTTTAATTTACTATTTTAGGATAACTATACAATCTCTTTTGTAAACGTTCATAACGAAAACAGGCAACATTCTGAAAACAAAAACAATAATCTACGTCAGAACGACGTTAAAAACTTCATGTTATGTAGGGATTAATATATGCATGTTAACTTAAAAAAATTACAAAGCCGTCTGCTTCTATAAGATATCAATAATACAGTTTAACCATTTTCATTCATATTGTATACTTTTTAGACTTACCTTGCGTTAAAGAAACTTTATAAAGAATATTTATGTAAAATTAAATAATCTTTCAAAAATGTGTCTACAGGTTGCTTATAAAACTAATCGTTATTCAGCTACTGAAGAAATTTAAACTATAACTTAAATTCTACCTTAGGAATTTCTTTGCCGTTAAACTACACGACGTGTCAAACCATTTCATGGAACATAATTAATCGATATGTTTAAGGTATGTATCTGGCAACGTTTATACCTTTATATGTCGCTGTATTAAAAATATTTCATAAAAATAAAAAACCGACACTAATAACCCCCCCTCGCCGACACTGGATTTCTCACAAAATCTAAACAGGTCCAAGGGATATGAAAATAAGTTTAAATAGACAATTTTAAGTACATAGGTGTCCGTGACGCGGACACGGACACGGACATGGACAGGGACACGTACACGGACACGGACACATACACGGAGACGGACACGGACACGGACAAGGACAAGGATACGGACACGGACACGGACACGGACACGGACACGGACACGGACACGGACACGAACACGGACACGGACACGAACACGGACACGGACACGGACACGGACACGGACACGGACACGGACACGAACACGGACACGGACACGGACACGGACACGGACACGGACACGGACACGGACACGGACAAGCATACGGACACGGACACGGACACGGATACGGACACGGACACGGACACGGACACGGACACGGACACGGACACATGCACGGACACGGACACGGAGACGGTCATGGACACTGGCACGGACACAGACACATACATAGACACAGACACAGACACGGACACGGACACGGACACGGACACGGACACGGACACGGACACGGACACGGACACGGACACGGACACGGACACGGACACGGACACGGACACGGACACGGACACGGACACAGACACAGACACAGACACACATACAGACACAGACGCAGACGCAGACGCAGACGTAGACTCAGACCCAGGCGCAGACGAAGACGCGGACGCGGTCGCGGACGCGGACGCTGACGCGGACGCTGACGCAGACGCAGACGCAGACGCAGACGCAGACGCAGACGCAGACGCAGACGCAGACGCAGACGCAGACGCAGACGCAGACGCAGACGCAGACGCAGACGCAGACGCAGACGCAGACGCAGACGCAGACGCAGACGCAGACGCAGACGCAGACGCAGACGCAGACACAGACACATACGCGGACGTGGACGCGGACGCGGACACGGACACGGACACGGACACGGACACGGACACGGACACGGGCACAGACACGGGCACGGGCACGGACACGGGCACGGACACGTTCACGCACCCGGACACGAACGAGGACACGGTCACAGACACAGAGACAGACGCAGACACTGAGACACACACACACACACACACACACACACACACACACACACAGACACAGACACACACACACACACACACCACACACACACACACACACACACACACACACACACACACACTCAATCGAATTCATACTCTTCCATCATTCCAACCTACATATGTATATCTAGGTTGGAAGGTAATATAGCCGTCTGTGCAACATAAAGTTTTTAAATTTCCTGACGGACAGTACATAAGAGTGACGTTGCAAAATTTTGCTGTTTAGTTTTCGCTAGGTACCATTTTACGTTTTGCATTACTCAAGTTTTTTTTTGAAACGTTCTTAATGCAAGAAGTATAAAAATTTTTAACTTCAAAGCCTCAGAACTTATGTAAAGAGAAGAATCCGCCTTTCTTGAATTCATGTTCTCTTCATATCTCCAACACATGCCAAATTCAACTTTACGCAAAAGTTGAGAATCTTAAGCAAGCATAAATTCAGTTTGTACTTTAATTACGGTCCTGATACTTTAGTAATCTAGGTAGCATCACCAACATTACAGTTCACACACGTGAATATCTTGCTTCTGGAATACTTATCTATACACTTAAAATGCTGACACCGTACAACGTTTACTCATTACTTGATCTTATTATTTACATGAACATTATGAAGTTGAACTCTTCTTTCGTATAGTATATATATATATATATATATATATATATATATATATATATATATATATATATATATATAACGATTGCTGGACTGCACTTATTCATTTAAGTCAGACTTCCTAGTCTAGATCTGCTGCAATATAGTGGACGGTTTTCGAGAAAAAATGAATTTATTTACTAGAAAGGATGTATTTTACACCCAAGTTAGTCGTTCGTTATGTCACATTTTTGACGCAGCACGCAAACAATAACACAACTCTTGTGTTTCACGGTTATAAAGATACTCACCACTTTTTCTTTTATTTTCTGTTTAAGGGGACTCGGATGACCCTATCTCCCTAATAATGTTAAATTGTTAAAGTTTATGTACTTATTTTTCAGAAACGATACAAGATATCAACATGATTTTTTTTATTTTCATTTTTACTCTTTTCTTAAAACTTTGACCCGGGGGTGTTTTAATTTTTTTTTATTAAAGTATTTCTTTCATTTAAAAAAAATTGCTTAAAAAATTTTGTTTTTGAAAAGTCTTAATAACTATTTTTTTTTAATATTTTACAATAAGCCCTGGTTAAAGTGTGCATATATATATATATATATATATATATATATATATATATATATATATATATATATATCATGAAGATATCTTTAGTAGTACTTGAGAAAAAGGTACATAAGTGCAAAAATCATAACTTTCGGGAAATTGCATTTAAAGTTAAAATTGATTCAACATTAGCAAATAAAAAGCATACACCAATCTCAGTGCATTCCAGCACCATGAGCGGGTTGTCTGGGTTCTCTTCCGATTCATGGTCACCCTCCAGCCGTCTTTTCGCCAAAGTTAAGCGTTGCTGGCATTTTTTCTCTACATCGTCGATAGCTTTTTCAGCCTTCTTGATTCATCGATTTTTTTAACGCATCTTACACAATTGACTCCCGGAACTATACCTAGCTTTGTTAAAACTTTACATCTAGCTAGGTTTTCTAAGTTAAAACAAGCTAATGCCTCATAAACCCCAAACTCAAGTGTGTTCTGCATAACAAATGTCCTTTTGGGTAACCGGGACTGATCATGTTGAGCAACTCGCTCGGATTTTGTGTTCCGCCATGGAAACATTCCTTAAGAAGTTGTGGAGAGGCGAAATCTTCGAAAATGGGCTTCATTTCAGTCATGACACTGGCAGCAAGATGAAAATGTTCATTGTGGTCATACGTTTCATTGTTCAAAGTTGCTTTTTCAAATTTGCACCAACTAGTTTTATCTTTAGGACAAAGACTGTGTGCTGGTTTTTCATTGCAGGAGACCAAACGAAAAAAAACCATCCCATATAGCTTCTTTCAATGTTTGTAGGCTACCTGTATTTCGCCTAAGGGCAAGATCATAATAAATTGCAATCTGTTTGCAACCACGGTAGGTCTGCCACGATCGCCGTAGGGAAGTTCTTGTTTGCCCTTTTTTATTTTTCCAGTTGTGTAGTCGAGAGGACATTCTCTTTTGAACATGCCCGACACATTCCAATTTCTCAATTGTAAAGTCAGGACGATAAGTTTTCAACTTTGACACGGTAGAGAACGAAGCTGTGTCACCATCACTAAGGTAGTTCTTATAATTAACATTGTGGAACGTTTGAAGCCGCTTGAAAATATCTAGCTCATGTAACTGGCTACATCAAAACTTCTTGGACCTCTGCAGTGCTTAGATAAGATCTCAGCATCCAGAGCTTTACCTGTAGACACACTAATTGTAGTCACTATTCCATTTAGTGGGTTTACCCATCTTTCTGCCATGAACCGTCCAACGTAAGAGTAATATTTCTATTTTCTTCAGCAACATCATCACTTTCCCTATTTTCTACCTGCAGCTGCTACCTGTGCTGCTGACTTTATGGATTCCAAACACACTTCTTTTGTCGCATCGCAAAATACATTGCTATAGTACCTGGCAGGAGATGCCATGTTCATGACACCACAAAATGTTTGTGCGCTTCGCTCGCCTACTCCAATACAGCGGGTAGCGTAGGCTAACCTAACATTTATACCAGCCTTCCCTGTAGACACAACAGGGCTATTCAACTCCTTTGCACTCAGTTCAGAGCTATTACACCTCAGTTCTAATGTAAGACTCAGGCCTACTCTATTTGTGGCAATAAGATCAAGTTTCGTACCACAATGTACGCATACAGTTATTTTATTCAGTAAATTTTGAATGGTTTTCAAACTAACAAGTCATAGATATCACCATAACCTAAGAAGTCTTGGTAGTATGGCAAATTCTCACCAGTTTTTATTTTGTTTGACGATTCTCGGTTGGGAGCATCTCTTTGCGATGGGGTAGACCTAGGCCCATCTTCAGGAAAATCACAGTCACTACCGGCACTTTCGTCATTGGTACATTGGTGTAAAAACACAAATTTTGGTGTAAAAAAACATAAAAACAAACTTAGAATGAAGTTACTGGTAAAAAAAACCACATCACAATTACAAAACTTCGATCATTGTTTTGAAAGACTAATAAAGTAGAAAACAACAACATTTGTACAGCTGAGAGCTCACAAACCAGTGAGTGCCAACATCAGAAGACAAAAATACTGTAACACAGAAGTACACTAAGTACTATGTGAACGTAAAGGGAAGGCAGTATTCAAAGGGGGCTTCTCGCGACAATACCATTGAAAACTCTGTGCATTGCTTTGAAGAAAGTGTAGACAAAATTTCAGAAGAAACAATTTTTTTTTTTTTGACCCTAACGATCATCCAACTCCCCTTAATGTTGGACAAATGTACCGTTGTAGTAGTTTTATCTTGTCTAATTGTAGAAATATATTTTTGTCACGTACACTCGAAACTGATGAAGAAGCTTAGCCAATATTTTTAAACGGTAATCAAGAGTTAAACGCAGTTTACTTTAATATTTTCATTAATAATTTTTTTTGATACATTAGTTTCGTTTTAAGAACGTTTTGATATCATTTTAAGTACTTAAAACGTTAGATGAAAAATACGATCAATAGAAATTAAAATGTTGCTTCAGAAAATTGTTTATGAATCGATTTTGTGATTAAGAATACGTACTAACTTCACCTTTAATGACAGCATTTTTCTTAATAAATCACCTTTTTTCAGTCTATTAAACTTAAAGGATTTAGCACTAATTGCAATTAGAGATTTGCCTTATATCATTTCAAATGGTTTTGGCAATATCAAACCTTTTTTTTAAAGTGTACTGCTGTCTTTCTTGGAATTGGAATAGTAGAAAGGATTATTGAAAAACCGAACGATTAGAGATGCTTTTTAAATATTCATTAGTCATTACACACCCATTTATTCACGATCTAAAACTTGTTTTACTCTCAATTGAATATGCCAAGTCAAAATTATTAGAACTAGTTAATTTCTTAATAAAAAAATATGTAAAATGTGTAAATTTTAAATACTGAAAGAAAATGGTTTCTTGAAACGGCTAAAAAATAGCTCAACAGTCTGAATGTCACAAGTATAGTACGATTAACTGAGTTCACACACACACACACGTTCATTTTCTTATTTCTTTACATTTAATTTTAATAATGTACCGATTCGTTATTAGTATTTATTCAACAATTTGTTTCAGGAAGTTTTACTGCCACTATACTCACTGGGTGTTTTAATTGTGATGAAAATGTTAATACCAAACCCCAACTTTCCTGCAATGGATACTCCAACAGGAGAAGCAAAGCTTTACGATCTTTTTAGTAATTTAACGAAACACACAATTGCTGTTGTTCCTAACAGTACGCATATTAGGGTAAGTATAAATTAAAAATAAGATTTAGCTTTCAGTTGTTAATTTAAGTCGTATGCGAACACTCTGTGAATCTTTAATCTGGATTTGCTTCATACTACTTTTTTAACCTTTTTAATGCGCGTTTAAGCTACGCAAATGTCCGTCACCCGATCGCTGGTTTCATGCGTTGCATAAATATATGTCCGCAATAGTGTACGGACAGTAAATTAACAAAGAATTGAAAAGAGGCAAAGATAGATACAAAATGTCAAAATTTCAAAATTAGGTACTAGTAATTAGAAAACTTTTCGGGTACATTTTTTTAAACAATTAATATTACATAAGCGTGAATTACATTTTCTTTTCGGATTTTTTTTTCATTTTCGTAGGTGAAATGGCAGAAATGAAGTAATGTTTAGTTAGTCGTAGATTGTCGCCATCTGCTGATCTTCCGCGACGGTACTTAGATTGGGGTAGGTTAAATATTTTCAACATTTCCCTTCTTAGCTGTTTTTGAAATTCAGATACAATTATATTTTTATCCATACATGTTTTATATATAGCGTGAGCATTTAGCAATAATAAGTCCACAAGATGAAAACACTCTTTTTTATACCATTTTACTGTCTTTCGCGCACACTCCACGGAGTTTAGCAATATATCACTCCTGTAAACCGCGCTAATATTTTTGTTGTAGTTTACGATGCAAGCTGGTTTTCTTATTGCTTCATTTGTGGTTTTGTCAATTTTGTCTGTGGCCTCAGTTTTGCTGTTATGAAAAGTTGTAAGCATTCTCACTTCTCTTGTATCCTGCCATTTGAGAGCAAGCAGATTATGGGTAGACAGGTGTTCCACATCACCTGTTTCTAGTCTTTTTGACAATGCATACATGCCTTTTCGATTTCTTTTAACGGTCCCTCAAGCATTGGTTTTTTTTTCTCCGTAGAGAGGAAGATAGCTTTGGACTTGTGTGACAATTGAATACATATAAACTTCCTATGTATTTTTCTAGTAGGGTCAGAACAATATTAACTGGTTGTCCGACATTTACTTTAAAGTCATTGGAGTCAGTCGTAGCACCCACATAAGTAAGGAAGTCGAGTACGTTTCTAGTCTCTCAGTCACACATAAAAAAAAAATCTACGGCGCTTGGAAAGAAAGAAAAGGCCCGTACTTCATTCCTTTCCCAAAGGGAAGGGCGGGCTGCTTGAGCTTTCCAAGCTCCTTCCGCCACAATTATTGATTCCTAGCATACAAACATACATTACGTATATATGCATAGTGGGGTTAGGGATGGGTACGGCCAGGATAGGATCGGAAGGAACGGAGTTAGGGTTCTGAGAAAGGAAATATTACCCCAACATTCACCTAAATAACCGCACATGGTATGCGTATACGCACATGTGTATGAGGAAAACCCCCTGAAAAAACCTCATTCAGGGTAGACGGTAACGGGAATGGAAGACATTACCTCCCAAATGTTAAGCAGGTCGTATTACGGCTACTCTACTAGCTCGGTACAGCGCTTGGACGAATATACTGCCTAAAAAATATTTTACCCTTGAAAAGCAATAAACTTTTGTCTATTCGCAGGTTTTCAAAAGGATAAAAAGCGTTTGCAAGTGCCTTTCGCGAATGGTCTAATTATCAACAATTTATCATCTGTAGCAGCATGTGCGTTATTACCAACGATATGCAGCATTTTTAGCAAAAGCAGATATGTGCCTCTTGAGATAATCTGTGATTATATAGGAATAGCAAACAACGGATCTCTAGTCCAATAATCCTCTATTCTATGTCTTTTGGTTTGTGCCATTAGATAATTCACAGCCAAAAAGCAATAAATTTCGTCAGAGCGCTTCAATCTTGAGTTTTCATTAGTATCCAGCACCGAAATAAATCGGTAGTACAAATTGGTCTGATCTGCAACGTGTTTCACTATTTCCTGCTCAAAACGCAATTGGAAACAGCTGAATAGGGTAAAATTGTCTTTGATACTTGTAACCCAACAATCAGAATTAGTATTATCAAAGCTGTGTACTTGAGGATTCATATCAGCTTCGGTCTAGATATAATCGTCTATTACTTTGAGCCTTTTAATTCACTGTACACGATTATCAGCGGTATCGGAGTCTTCTGCCTCAGAATCAGAAAGGGCATCGTAAAATCATCAGGGTAAGGTACTCTTTGTTCACGGATATAACTGCAACCTGCAACTGCTGGATTATTTACAGTAGAATTCTTGGTGTCTGTCCACCCATAAGCTGCACTGTCATCAAATGACAAATTTTCACCTTTAGTATCACTCCGAGTCAGTATGTTCATCAGCACTTGGTCTGTA
>JARFJB010002539.1:127500-262500 GCA_036346205.1 Vesta saturnalis
GAAAAGTGAAGTTTACAACACGTTACGTGATCTGAATGAGCTTCGCGGAACAATTATTACCACTCTTAAAAATGACATTGGAAACTTTGTTTTGTTGTATCAAAATGATGGTGTAACTGTCAAATTTTTCGTTAAAACAACCCATCCAAAGCAAACCTCTCAAAATTGGAAAATTGAAAATTTTGGTGTAAATGGAAGGTAGAACTATTATGAGGGAAATATCATAGTGTTCAGAAAAAAAAATGCAAAAATTGAAAATGGCGCCCATAGGAAAACACAAGGTTGTATGTTGGAGTATCTTTTGCGTCTAGGGTGCTTTGGATTTAGATTACTTGTGAAAATGTGCCTTCGCAATGTTTTAGTTAAAAACGTCTAGCTTTAATGGTTTTTACGCAACAAAATAAAAACGAAAACTAAAAGTTTAATTTTTTTTAAAGAATTCAAAAAGCAAAAGATGACAGCTTTAATTTTCTTTCAGATTATTGTTCAACATAGAAATGTGCAACTTTGCTCTAGTTCATTTCAAAAGATAAGCGAGATCCTCATGCAGGCACTTGCGAAATGGACACCTTGTAAAATGGAGTAAATAGATGTTTTAAAGCATTTTCAATACAAATCGTTAAAATAGCTAGAGACACAAAACAATCAATAAAAGATAATGTAGTTGACTCAGTTGGTAGATTAAATTGGGCCAGGTTCATGCTTTTTGATATGCTTAATTACCAACAAATTTCTGCTTAGTTATTTCCACCTAACATCAATATAGTAACTTCAATGTAACAATAATAAAATGCCAAGTTATTATTTATTACGCTCGGAATAACTAAACCGAGGATACAATAAAGAATTCACCAAAATGTCAAAATAAAAGATATACAAACTATGTTTATTAAGCATTTAAATTTGGGATTATATAAAATAAATCTTCAAACTAGTGTTAATAGCCTTATACTAATAAATCAATGGGGTATAAATATCTGTTATAAAATTTTTGTACAACTTTTTGAGAACCTCTGTTATCAAAAGGAATGCGGAAATGTAAACCATAGATGATGTAATCTTCGTACAAATGTTGCGCAATATGTCGTATTTTAAATATTGTACGTTATAAACCATACCAAAGTTGAATTTACTTCTTACAAATTTATCTTCATTGAAATTTGAATAATCCAGAATTTATTGCATTCCCTTGAAGGTTCAAATAAAAATGAGATCTAAATTTAGACTTGAATTAAATGAAAAAATGTAATCATAAAAATCAAAGTACCAAAAGTAGTAAAAGTGGTAAAAGTAATAAAAGTGGTAAAAGTGATAAAAGTGCCTGCAAAAAGCAAATGTTTCAGATTTTAATATAATATGAGTTAAAGGTGTCTTACCATTAAATCAATAGCACTTTTCACAAAATTTAGGTGGAAACCAAAAATGGCTTCTTGCTTAAAACAACGTACATCAAGCAATGCAAAAAGGTAGTGATGGGACCTCTCGAATGAAAAATAATCGATCATTCGATTGTACGGATATCTCGAGATATTTCGAGTGGTTATGCGAAAATTATTCGAATGGCTTGTTGATTGAAGTCAGCACTCACTCCGTCGCGTCACTCATCATCGCATTCATTCGTTCTACTTTCCTCTCGCTTTTGGCTTCAGCTATAAGATCGAATTATTAGCACACTGCAGCTTTGGTCGGAGTCGGAACGCCATATTTGGGTGACTTACAAACCCATCGCGCATTCTTTAGCCTGTTATAAGGGTTATTTTTGCTTGCGCCGTGTTTAGTTTGGAAATATCAAAGCGCGCATTTCGATTTATTTAAATTTTATTCAATCATTCGACATCAAGGAACATTAAAAATAATTCTTATTCAAGTTTTAATGTTTGAAAGGATACGTAGCACAATTCTAAATACAACAAATTCTTAAATTATATGTCAGATTCAGTATATGTGACTAAACAAAAATGTTATGTACAAAATGGAAAGAAAACATTTTTTGCACAGCTTATATTCCACATTAGACTGATCCGTCGATTTTATAAAAAAAAACTCCCAAAGTATAGATTTTTTATTACCAATACGGCGACTAATTTTAATTTTCGAAATTGACTTGTTGCACGATTGATTTGACCTCAGTGAAACTAAACTTAAACTTAACGCAAATGAAAAGGGAAAGATAAGGGAGAAAAAAAATTGCAACCACCTTGATAAGACAGTTTTATCAGATATAATAATAATTATTTATGTATGGCTTCACCACCGCCGAATCCTTTGGTGGTAGCCGCACGTGGAGTAGCGTAAGCGATTAGGTTATCCCTCATACATATGTGGCGATTGCCGATTATACCGAGCCGATTTGGTGTTGCGAGATTTGAGAACTCGTGTTCTGAAAAACGAGAGATTGCCATATGTGAAATCATTTTTCGAAATGGAATCATTCTAATGACCATTCGATTGTAAATTTCACTCGAGAGGTGAAGTTTCGATTGTTGAAATCATTCGATTGTGCCCATCACTACAAAAAGGACGCTCACGATATCAGGTGATGTAGCTATGCGCGAGAAATATGTGCAAAAAATAATTCAACGATATGGAAGTATAAACCCCTAAGAAGATATGCAACTTAAGAGTACACCAATGCAAATTAAGTTGCCTACCACACACTTATAAATCATTAATAATCAAGAACTTTGTTTTTTATTTACAACTAAATGAACGAAGAACGTAAAAGATTCTATATATAGAATTGCATGGACCAACCATATAACAAACAGAGAAGTGTTTCTCAGAGTGGGAAAAGAAACTGAAATAGTTAAAAACGTAAAAAAACGAAAATTGGAATATTTGGGTCAGCTAATGAGAAATACACAGAAATACACACAGGTATGGCATCCTGCAGTTAGTGCTACAAGGAAAAATTGATAGCAAAAGGGGACCAGGTAGACTTAAGGCAGTGGTATGGCAAGACAACAACCCAACTTTTCAGAGCAGCGGTTAATAAGACAAGAATAGCCATTATGGTTACCAACAACCGGTAACGGATTGGACTAAAAGAAGAAGAATCTGTTAAACGCATTAATAACAGCTTCCTGTAGCTCCTGCTCGGTTGCATATGATCGCACATATACGAGATCTTCTATTACTCCAAATCAGGACCATTTCTGCCTATCCACGAGTTTGGAAACATTTCATCTAAATATCTTTAACTTCATCTAGGATATTGTTAAAATCTTTTTTGAGAAATTGCAAATATCGATTTCCAGTTGAAGTCCCATTAAAAAGAAATGGTCCAACAAGCTGCGAGTAAATAACACTACACCATAAATTGAAGGCAAACTTAATCTGAGGTCGTCTTTCTTGTAAACGGTGCGGATTTACTTGGGCCCACAGGTATTCATTATGGCGATTGAACATACCACAGTTTGTAAAATGTGTTTCGTCGGCCCATAAGATCTGCATCGGAAAGATATTTTCATGGCACATAGTTATGAACCAATTACAAAAATTTAATCTTCTTTCATCATCACCAGGTTGCAAAGTTTGTCGCTGACAATATTTATAAGGATGGTATTTAAATTTTGCTAAAGTTCTCACTACTGTGCGCTGTGAGATTGCAGGGTCTTGTGAATTTTGCCGTGTAGATGTTTGTTACAAATTTTGTAACATTCGATCATATTAGGTTTCTCGAAATTTGCGTACACCATAATTAATTTTCTAAAGCAACTCCACACTGACAAAGCCGATAAGAATTACACTAACGAACGATCTGTCAAAGATGAACATAAACAACGCTTCAGTTGCTGATCCATGGCAAGATATGATTTTTGTTGAAAAATGTGTATTGTGTTTTTATTTATTAAAATAAGTGATACAACCCTTACATCATTACAATCAGAATAAATGGACTATTAAAATGTCATAGCCAACTATGCTTTCCATTAAAAAAAATTTAACTTTGCTTCACAACTTCAAAATGCTAAGCAAATTTAAAAAACCAGTACGGTGACGTCATTGGGCACAAAATTATCTACAAATCGTATTTAAACAATTTTTATCTGTCTTTAGAAATAAACGAATTAAAGCGCTGAAACGACTTTGGGGACTTTTAAGCCATACATTTTCTTAAAACAACAAAAGCGTATCTGGATTAGTCTTCTAAAGAAGGAAATCTTTCCCGGTTTAAGCAAATGTGTGGCTTCCGAGAACCACATACAAATAATGAAGAAAAACTAACTGTGTTTATATATACAGGGTGTATTTAAAATCACCGACAAACTCCAAAATAAGACTAAAATTCTTATGAATTTTTTTCCGAAAATGTTTCCTAACTGAGAGGGTGTTTAAGAAAAGCAGATTTTTTAAGATTTCTTAACCGCTTAACGTTCCATTTATTTCGCAAACGTCGGTAAAAAAAATCCTTTTATTTTATGTATTAGTAGTGTTGAACTTACTGTTTTATCAATACTTAGCATAATTAAACATTGAAAAATAAATCACAATTAGAAAAAAAATATTTATTAAATAACCGAATTTCGCTCACCCGAGTTAACTCGGGCATATAAGAAATTCATGTCACGATGATATAATGTTAAAAAATAAACAAATTGAACATTCAAATTATAATGTAATATTCTTACACAGTAGAGTTAGTATGATAAAGTCTAAAACAAGGGGTAACACATAGTGGTACATCGCAATCTGGGCAGCAATACCTAGTTCCCTGCGAATTTTGTTACCACGAGCATCACGTTTTTTGCAGCACACTGTACATTGCCGTGTTGGGTTCATCTTCTTTTCTGTAGCTGGAATGTAGTCGGGAAAATGGCGACCAGTTAGTCGAAAAGCCAGAAGGCTAGTTGAAGGACGTCCTCTTCAATTCTGTTTGGTGATATTTCTCCATCAAAGATTGGATAAGGTTCAAACTATACACTAATGTAGAATTGTTGCCACCATTTTTGCGATATATTATAAATGAATTTCATAACGACAAGTCCAGCAAATGGAAAAAGATTTTCTTGTAATATTTTTTGCCACGCTTGCGTGGTAGGGAGTAATCCGCTAAATGCTGATCAACACGATCTACCCCTCCCATGGTATCATTCTAATCAGCTACAACTTTGGGTTTGACCTTTATTTCATTTCTTCTTGTTTGTACCTATACACAAGAATTTGAATGAATGGTGGAAATCAATGAAATATCTTTTTTGTCTTTCCATTTTAGTACGCATACCTTGCCTCTTTGGAAAGCAATTGTTTCTCCTTTTTTTCGTTTTTTAGTTTTCAGTTCCCTTGGAACTTCTTTTCTTGTAATTCGTAAGGTACCGCATAGGTCAGTTTTATTTGAAATTAGAAGGTCGGTAAACTGTGGTGAGTTATAATAGTTGTCCATTGTAAGACAATATCCTTTATTCAGAGGTTCATGTGTAAGTGTCATAACTACTTGAGATGAGACTGGAAGGCTATCATATTGTTGATCAAGATTTGTCATCTTACCGGTATATATAATAAAATTCCAAACATTGCCACTCTTAGATTCACAAAGCAAGTAGGTCTTGATTCCAAACCTAGTTCTTTTCAATGGAATATATTGAATCCAACCAAGTCTTCCCTTATACAACAAAAAACTCTCATCTATAGTTATGTGCCTTTCAGGGGTACATGTATCACGAAATTTTTTTACTAATTTATTATACACAGGCCATATTTTGTTTAGTTTCGGATGTGGCTGCGTTTCTTCATCATACCCTTCATTGTTTGAAAAATGAAGGTTCTGCTGTATTGCATCAAATCTTTTATTTGGCAAGCATTTTGAGAAAAAAGGTGTTACCAGTAAAGGATTTTTAGACCAATAGTGTCGTATCTCTGGTTTCTTTACAATACTTTGAAGAATAATGAGACCTATGAAAACTCTCATTTCTGAGGATGTCACAGGATACCACTTATCGCTTCTATTTTTTTGATCTGCATAACGGTTGGTTTCAACTATTGTGAGTAATCAGATCATCATCAAAAAACTGCTCAAAATAATCAAGTTCTTTCCAATCACCGCCAGCTATGATATTTACAGAACCGCAGTAAAAGGGAATGCTGGTGGTGCCATTGTATTAGGCTGTAATTCACACCAATTCCGAAAAGTAAAATCTTCGGAGTCTTCTGAATCTGAACTTGAGTAGCTTTCTACACTTGTGTCGGAGCCGCTGTCTTCTATTGGTTCCTCTACGTCCGGCTCACATAAAAATTCACTATCATCACTATCCATATTTAGTTTATATTCTTGTCTGACGGTTACAACAATATTTAGCGAAGCACTAATTTACATATAAATATTACAAAAAATATAGTCTTGTCTAACGTTTACTAAGATATTACGCAAAGCATTAAATTAAATAGATACTATGAAAATACATAGCTTTTTACGCTGCTAAAATTTTGCATGTGTTACGCTACGATATACGAGGAAAACAATGAGTTCGTACTATTATGTACTTTGTAAGAACAATACTGACTCGAGAAATCAGTTGTCGACTCCACCAAATAGCTCGTCCTATACCAAACAGTATGCAATCATAAGCTAGGCAAGCAACATAACATTAATGCGTATATACCGAAATAACTCGGCTATATTTAAAAATTAGCGACAAAATTTGTATACGCCCGAATTATTACGGGTGAGCGGGTAAACACGTTAAGCGGTTAAATACTGGAAGGAAAGTTAAATTGAGATTCGGTGTACCTTAATGTCTCACTAATTGCAAATATTCGGGTGAATTTCAGTTACTTGACTCCATCCAATGGCGTAGAATGTGTTACCACTTAAAACAAAAGAAAAACGTATGCCACTGCTTTTTTTGCAAAAATATTACTATTTCAGACTAGCCATTTTATTTTAAAACTAAAATTATACATGGTATTTTTAGCACTCAGTTCTTGAGATATTTGCGTTGATATAAAAAACGACACAATTCAAGAAAAAATTAATTGTTGCATTTTAGGATGAAATAACGTAGTTACTTATTAAACAAAAAACACACTAATTGCAATTATTCCGATGAATATCGTAGAATGTGTTGAAGTTGCCACTTGAAACAAAAGAAATGCGTATACGTCACTACTTTTTTTGCAAAAAGATTACGGTCTTAGACTCATCTTATTTTGAAACTAAAATTATACTTGATATTTTTTCGAATTAGCGCTCCGTTATTAAGATAAGTGTCAAATAGTTTTTGCATTTAACTGTCTTGTGCTTATTGGTTTTGTCTAATTATTGTAAAAAAAATTATTCTATTCGAGAGCTGGTCGATATGCATTTGTGTTATGGTGCTACTAATTGCAATGCTCGTGCAGATGCTCGGTTGTATGGACAAAGACTCCCACACCATAGCACCTTTAGAACTGTTCATCGCAACTTATTAGAGTATGGAAATTTAAAAACGAAAGAATTCCGGGTGGACTACTTGTACACCAGTTGAAACTGATGAAAACATTTTAGATGGAGTTTACGAACAGCCCTAAAAAAGTACGCGAGTGTTAGGTTTAGAATGTGGTATGTAAGTAGACGCACTATTGCGTCCCAACTGTCCTCATCGGATGAATTTTTGTGAATGGTTTTTAAATAAAAATGGACAAGATGCACGGTATGTGAGAATCTTTTTGAGCACGGACGAGTGCTTTTTTTCTCGAAATGGAGTGATAAACCAGCATAATTGTGGTTGGATGAACATCGGTTCAGCGAAAACGTTTGGCTAGGGATAGTAGACGATTACCTAATCGGATCTATCCGTTTTCCTGTAAGACTTTCTGGTGCAATATATCTCAATTTTTTAAGATAAGATTTACTGGAATTGTTTGACGACCTACCCATAGACGTTAGTATGTACATATTTTCATGCCCAATGGTGCCCCACCACATTCTACACGAAACGTAACAGAATTTTTAAATGTAAGATTTTATGGAGGTTGGGTTGGGTGATGCAGCGAAGTACCGTGGCTGGTACGATCGCCGGATTTGAATCCGTTAGATTTATTTGTGTGGGGTTAACTAAAAACCTGTGTTTATGCTGTTGAAATAAATACTCGAGAACTGGAATCGGATACGGATAGCATCTGATGAGATTAAAGCCATGCCAAGAATTTTCCAGAGAATTAGATATAATGTACTAAAAAGAATGCAAGCTTGTATTCCAAAAAGAGGAGAACGTTTTGAACAATACCTGTAGAAAAAAATTAGATTTTATTGTGTTTTTTTTTGTTTAATAAGTAATTGCGATAATTCTTCCTAATATAAAACAATGTTTTCTTTTGTTTTAAGTGGTGACTTCAACACACTCTACGCCACTGAAAGGAGCCAACGAACTGAAATTCACCGGAGTAATTGTAATTAGTGTGTTTATTTTGGTTTAACAAGTAATTTCGTAATTTCTTCCTAAAATAAAACAACAATTCATTTTTTCTTGAATGGTGTCGTCTTTTATACCAACCTAAATATCTCAACAACTAAGCACTAATTCGAAAAAATACGAGGTATAATTTTAGTTCCAAAATAAATTGATGAGTCTGAAATAATAATCTTTTTACCAAAAAAGTAGCGAGGCACACGTTTTTTTTGTTTTAAGTGGTAACATTCAACACATTTTAAGGCACTAGATGGAGCCATGTAACTGAAGTGCACCGGAAGAATTGCAATTCGTGATACATTAAGGTATACCGAATTTAAATTTAACTTCCCTTCTAGTTTTTAAGAAACCTTAAAGTCTTCGAAAAATTTTTTTCTTAAACACATCTCAGTTAGGAAGCATTTCGGAAAAGCATTGATAAGAATTTTTGTCTTATTTTGGAACCTAGAATCTCCAGTTTTCGTTTGTCGATGATTTAAAAATACACCCTGTATATACAGGGTTGGGAAAAAGTACCGGAACGCTTAAATTTCTACAAAATCGTGAAAGTTACGATTACAAAATTCGGCATTTGGGGGTTTCGGGGCGCGTGGGATAGGAAAATGATATCGGCACTGTTGCCAGATTTCCCAGTTTTGCGATACACGTAGTCGTTTTGTCATCTTAAATAGAATGTCCTATTTATTTTTACTGCAGTCAATTGGGCTTCTCAAACTTAGTAAGATCTCAAATTTTCAAACTTTTAGATCTACTAGTTGCTGAGATATGACGACACCGTATTTTCAGTAAAAAGTACCGGAACGCTTGAATATCTGCAAAACCGCTAAAGTTACGGTTACAAAATACGGAATTTGGGGGTTCCTAGGCATGCGGAATTAGAAAATGATATCGGCACTGTTGCCAGATTTCCCAGTTTTGCGATACACGTAGTCGTTTTGTTATCTTAAATAGAATGTCCTATTTATTTTTACTGCAGTCAATTGGGCTTCTCAAACTTAGTAAGATCTCAAATGTTCAAACTTTTAGATCTACTAGTTGCTGAGATATGACGACACCGTATTTTCAGTAAAAAGTACCGGAACGCTTGAATATCTGCAAAACCGCTAAAGTTACGGTTACAAAATACGGAATTTGGGGGTTCCTAGGCATGCGGAATTAGAAAATGATATCGGCACTGTTGCCAGATTTCCCAGTTTTGCGCTACACGTAGTCATTTTGTTTTCTTAAATAGAATGCTCTATTTATTTTTATTGCAATCAATTGGGCGTCTCAAACTTATTAAGATCTCAATACTTAGTCTTTTTGTTATCTTAAATGGAAGATCCCAAATTCTCAAAATTCTGTTTATGCTACTAGATACTAGTGAGAAATATTATGGGATAGTTACTTATTCTAGAATGAGCATGCATTAAATTTATCGGAGATGCCCGAAAATATGAATACCCTAGGAATAAGTAAGCACTGCTTCAATTGTTTTCAACACTCTAGCCGTCGCCATGTTACAACAATGACAAATTAAACACATCATTGTCAGTTAAGACGCTGAATATTGCAACGATTACAAAATTATAATTTGATTATGGCTTTTGTTCTATCATAAACCCAACGTATTGATATTTTGATTTTTCGTGGATATGGAAATAAAACAAAGACATATCAAGAACTTGTTTAATGATCGTTATCCAAATAAACCCATTAAAAAGTCTACCGTACACAGAACTTGTCGACGTTACGAGGAAATAGGGTCCATAAAATGTTTACCTAAAATCGGACGCCCAAGAACTGCTACAAGTGATGAAAATAAATTAAACGTTTTATTACAAATAGAGGAAAATCCAAAAGTAAGCACCAACCAGTTAGCTATAAATACCGAAATCTGTCAAAAATCTGTAAAGACTATTTTGAAGGAAAATAAATTAAAGCCGTACAAGATCCATTACACTCAAGATCTTTTAGAGGATGATCCTGACCGCCGCAATAAATTCGCCGAAATCATGATGGAAAATATCAACCAAGATCCTTATTTTGCGCACAAAATCGTATGCAGTGACGAAGCTAGTTATTCCTTTAACGGCCAAGTTAATAGGCACAATTCCCGAATTTGGTTTAGAGATAACCCCCATTGGATGGAAGAACTCCATACCCAATATCCCGAGAAAGTTAACGTCTGGGCGGGAATATTAGGAAACAATATTATCGGACCTTTTTTCATAGAAGGTACATTAACAGGGCGAAAGTATTTGGAGCTCCTTAGAGAAAATATAGTTCCTGCCATTCAACAAAATAGAAATATAGGTGAAATCTGGTACCAACATGATGGTGCCCCGCCCCATTCTTCAAGAGAAGCCATGCAATTTCTAAACAGCCAATTCCCAGGAAGGTTGATTGGAAGACGTGGAGCATTAGAATGGCCACGTCGATCCCCTGATATGACTCCAGTTATTGTTGTTTCAGTCCATTGGGTTTTAATCTCCTTCTTATCTTAGAATTTTTGTTATTAGTTAAAGTGCAAGGGAAAGTGGCCAATCACAAATAAATAAATAACCTTCATAACTTAAGTCATTTATTTCAATAAATAATGCCTAGGAACCCCCAAATGCCGAATTTTGTAATCATAGCTTTTGCGGTTTTGCAGATATTTAAGCGTTTCGGTACTTGTTACTGAAAACGCGGTGTTGTTTAGTAGAGATATAATTTTGAAAATTTGAGATCTTAATAAGTTTGAGACGCCCAATTGATTGCAATAAAAATAAATAGGGCATTCTATTTAATAAAACAAAGTGACTACGTGTAGCGCAAAATTAGGAAATCTGGCAACAGTGCCGATATCATTTTCCAATCATGCACGCCCCGAAACCCCCAAATGCTAAATTTTGTAATCGTAACTTTAGCGATTTTGTAGATATTTAAGCGTTCCGGTACTTTTTCCTAACCCTGTATATACAGGGTGTATTTTAAAATCAATACATATATATATATATATATATATATATATATATATATATATATACATATATAATAAAAGGTTAAATTGATATTAGAAAAGTAAAAACATTAAAAATGAATAACAATGAAACATCTAAATAATGTCCAGCAATAATTGATAATGTCAAAATCCCGTTTAAACAAATATTTTAAATTTAGAAAATAATATCGGTGTAAATTTGAATGATAGTTATTGTTTAAATAGTACGTTGAACAAACCCGTCAACATTTTTATCAAAAGATTTTAACAACGTACTTGAGTTGTATATATTTTCTTGTTCATTATGATTTCAATTGCATCCTTTGATCTCAAATGTAATTTAGTCTTTGACCTCAAGAGTCGACCCGAAATGCATTACTAAAGTGGTAGACGTAAATGTAGTTGTATTAATTACAATGTACTTAACATTTTTTAATACGTTACTTAATTTCAAATTTTAATTTCATTTGTTTAATCTTAAATTAAAGAAAACTCTTTAACGTCACTCGGTGAACGTCTTCTTTCTGGATATTTTTCTTTTACCAGCCTTATTTTTAATTTCAATGACTTTCTACTGCCTAATATTCGCAATACAGTTACAGATTATTATTTATTATAATTTATTTAGAATATTACCGGGTGCTTATTTTAAATCATTAATCAATATAATTTGTGTATTAAAATTAATATGAAGTATTACACGTCAATATTAAGACAAGGAAGATTGAGTTAACTAATTTTTAGAGACATAATACATTTGGTATTAAAAAATCTGGAACACTGAAACTGTGGCAGGGCCTACAACACATCAAATACACCCACGTACCACAAAAAAATTGATAAACGCGTTTTAATAGCTCAACGATCATCATCAGCGGTCGACTGGGATAAACTAAAGAAATTTCTAATATAAATATGCGAGTAATGTTTTGTTGCTTATCTTACTTAACGCTACAAGAGCAATCGTCACAACTCCATAATATCAAAATCGTGAAAAAAGTCACATAGTCACCTGCTAAATACATTTATAGCGGGAAAACATCATGAACTAGCCCCTAATAATGTCCTAACAGGAAACCATACTATCCACTGACCAATACCTGAAAATTCTATTTCAAACATATCTACGCAAAGTGCACCTAAACATCACTAAAATCCTGACCTTTATTTTAAAGCGAAAATTGCGATAATTAACTCAGAACTCATTATACATTTCGATAAACTTCAACGTAAAATTATTGGCTCAAATAACCAAAAATAATTGGTCGATACGGTAATTATTCAGTTCAAAATCAAAGTACGTCACAACGAAATAAACCACCACGATCAAATACCAATAAAGTCCTCAAATTTAATATACGGCAAAATCGGGTCGTAATACTTAATGTGAAAAGTACACAGCTAAGTACCCAAACAAATAAACAAACTATCTTACCTTTATTGTAAATATAGGGGAATCCGTGAATGGCAGTAGGTACGCTATTCTCTGAAACGCTACAAAATAATATTTGCACTTAATAGCAAAATAATGCCGTGCTACAAAGAAAACAGCTGATGAGATGATTTCTATAAACTTCCAAAAATTTGCGCATGTTATCGCAATAAAATAACGTCCACACAATTTGCTATTCGGTCAAGGAACTTATTACTACATATATTTATAATCTATCTTCAAACGGTTACTTAAAGAAAATCTTATAGAGCTTCCGTTAAAATTATATACAAAACAAAATAAACGATAAATGAACATTGTCGCTGTAAAGTTGCTTAACTCGAAATTTTCATAAAATACTTAAACTGCTTGAAACCTTGAACGAAAAACCAAAAATATCTAGTCTTTTAACTTTTAATTTACATCGGTAGTATCGCAGTCACAGAGGACGAAGTTACAATAGGTTTATGCACAATAATAAAACTGTTTTAGTACATTAGCAACGATCGTATTTTATGACAGTAACCTAATATGCATAAACAGTTAGAATTTTTAGCCCTGCGTTACACGCGTCTTATCCTGTAACGTCGTACCACGCGCGTGAGGGAATCCTCACATAGTATTGTATTGTTCCTAGCCGATGTTTGTTGATCATCGTATTGAAAAAATATTTTTATGTTACAGTTTATTTTCAATAAAATACAATTTTAAAAAATTTAAATGCTATTAATCCAATGGACTAACCTATAAAGCTACGACAACTTGTAACTTATAGAAAGGTAATTTATAATCAAATGCAATAAACAAGTACAGTGTGTCTAAGTACACAAATTACTACAGGGATTATCCCAAAACCTATAAAAAAGTAGCACAAATCATAAATAAGAGTAATTAATAGTTGACTTACTAAGGGGCAGTCTATTAAAATACACAAAAGGGTTTGGCAGTAAATCCAAAATTTCAGAATATGTTATTTTTAAAGCTATAGAAAACGTAGTAAAAATAAAAAATAAAAAACAAAAAAGTTAACAGTTAAAACTTACAAAATAAAACTTATGAACGCACTGAACGAAAAAATTTAGTATAAGAATAAACTATCCGACGACTAACAGGGTTATACGCGCTGTGAGGGGAACGCTCACAACATGAATGCGACTTTATTGAAAACCATCTGATAATATATACCGCAAAGTACAAATAACAATATTCCTTAAAAGCAGCACGTAGACAGGTACAGGATGCATTCCTAGAACCCTAAGGATTAAAAAAGGAATTACAATGTTATCATTTAAAGCTAGAATAATTTGAAGGATTCCCTCATACCGCGTGTAACGCAGGGTTAATACAGCTGTAAAACTTAACTTAATTTTATTAAACACGATATATTTCAGTATTAAAAAAGGGCTACTGGATTCTTACTGCTTTATAATAATTATAAATATGTAAATACGGGATTATAATAAATCTAGGGACTTTTACGCAGAAATGCAAAAATACTAACAAAAAATTATGCAAATTAGGTACAGTAGTTTTTGAAACATAAGTAGAATACGGGCGCTTTTTTACACGCCCACGTGAGAGGCGTAATTTTCACCTGAGAATAAAAAGATATAATCTGTTATTAATTAGGATCCGTTTTTTCAAAGGAGATTGCATAATTATTATTACTTTTTTTTTACATAAGGGCCGTAGTCTTGTAAGACGGGTATCTATTCGTGTGCCTCTTAATATGTGTTTATTATTATTAAACAGATATACAACTTCATTATGATTGGAAAGTTGCAATCAGTCGTCGACATCGTGTTAATTAATGTGTTTACAAATATTTTAAAAATTTGCTGCTGCAAAAAAAAACACCAAGGTCTAGATATTAGATGAAATAATAATAATCATTTCTACCCCGATGCAATAGCGCTTTTTTTGTATGGCCATATATATATATATATATATATATATATATAATGATAATAAAACAGTTAATCCGTATTGCGTAATCAGTTAATTAATTTGTTATACAACAGGGAATGTACGATTTCGCAATTGGACGTAAACAATAATAATAAACACCGTACATGTAGAGATGCAATGCAATTGCGAAGCTGTTATAATTAAATTAAATTACTAATTTAGAATAAAATGTCTATCAAACCGTCAACAGCCAAAACCAAATATATATTTGCGCAAATCGGTTATTTAATATTGTTATGTATGCAGCGAATTGCATGTGTTCTCTTCTGTAAGCTAGATTTCGCCTATATGTTATTTTACATACATAAAAGTTCTGTCTTATCAGAAATACCTGTGTAAAAAAAAACGGATTTAGATTTTATAATCAGGTTAAGCGTGCATGATGACCGCTTATTAGAGTATTATTTTGAAATTTTCGGGTTTTACTGATAATGGGATTGGCATACCTTCGCAACCTGTTTTCGGGTCAAAGCCCCTGGTCCGTTAGTGGGAAATTTGAATCTGTATTTAAGTGTTTACATTCTGATTACTTATTGCAAGAAATTTGAACCTGCATTCTAATAAAAGGCCTATTGCTAACTTATAAGACAGACCTAGGGCTTCGCAATGCTTTCGGGCCTTCATATCCCTGCCTTGGCTTCCATATCTGGCTGGAAATAGTATTCTAATAAGGGGCCCTAATGATAACTTGTAAGACAAATATAGGAACTTGTCGTAAGTCTGCGCCCTCCTGGCGTGTCCCCCCTTGTTGCGAAATTTGAATTTGTGTAGCCATCTTTCATTTGTTACGACATCTTACCATAATCCTATCTTTATAGAGTATACATTGTTCAAGTCACTTAACATGGATCTATTTGCTGTAGATCTTCTGGCTATAGATTGGCATATCTTATACAAACTTTCCGATATAAATGAAAAAGTATATTATTTCACTACTCATATATTAAACCTATTTGATACCCATGCTCCTATTAAGATATCCCGTATTACCAAGAAGCCAGCGCTTTGGTTGACTGACAATATAAAGATTATTATGAAACTGCGTGATAATGCTCATAGCCGTTATTCACGTACAAAAGTTGAATCCCATTGGTGTTACTATAAAAACTTGAGAAATGTAGTCAACAAGGCAATCATAAAGGAAAAGCGGGCTTATATTGCACATAATATAAAAAATGATTCCAAAAGTAGCAATTTGTACAGGTTGTTGTCCAACATGGGACTGGGCCATAACAAGTCAAACACACAGCTCCCTCAGAGTCTGAGTGATGTTGATCAGATCAATGATTTTTTTATGGCTTCGTCTAATGGACATTTCGACAGTAATAGCTGGTTAGCACAATTCTATAATACACATACATGTGAACAAATTACTGAGCTCTTTTCATTTTATATGGTAGATGAAACAGTCATAATTAATATTTTAGAATCCTTCCATTCTAATGCTTGAGGAGTGGACTACATATCCCTACAAATGATTAGGTTATGCTGTCCTAGTATCATCCCTGTCATTACACACATTGTGAATTATTGCATAGAATGTTCTTATTTTCCTGACTACTGGAAAACATCCATCATTCATCCATTGCCCAAAGTTTCTTCTCCAAAGTCATTCTCTGACCTACGACCTATTAGTTTCCTACCTGTCATATCCAAAGTTCTTGAAAAAGTTCTCTACCTACAAATAAAAGAGTATTTGGACAGATTTCATATATTTCCTGAATTGAAATCGGGCTTTAGAACTGGGTACAGCTGTGAAACTTCATTACTAAAGGTAACGGATGATATTTTATCTTCTATTGATAATAACCGGTATACTATATTGATACTCTTAGACTTTTCGAAAGCGTTTGACACTATATGTCATAATACCTTATTATCAATGCTGCACTTTATTGGTTTTGATCCAAATTCTATATCATTATTATTCAGTTACCTGTATGGTAGAAAGCAGATGGTGGTAAGCGAAAACCGCTACTCAAAGGTCACTGAACTACGGCGTGAAGTCCCTCAAGGTTCCGTTCTAGGTCCCCTTCTGTTTTCGATCTACACTTCCAACATTGTAAAAAAATTAAAATTTTGCAATTATCACCTTTATGCGGACGATACACAGCTATTTCATACGTTCTCCAAGGAACATACCCTGATAGCCAACAAGGAAATTAATGAAGATTTAAATAACTTTATTAACTACGGTACTCAACACTCTCTGCATATAAATCCGAAAAAGAGTAAGCTAATGCTATTTGGAGCAGCGAATAACTCAGTAGAACAAACGGAAATATATTCATTAATAAATATTAAAATTGGAAGCGAAAAATTAGAATTTGTAAAAGAAGCAAAAAATCTGGAGGTAACTCGAACCTTAGTTTTGCAACACATATCAAAAATTGCACACAAAGAGCATTTGCCAACCTTAGGTACATATACGGAATTAGGTATTTACTATCCCAATCTTCAAAAATTTTATTGTGCAAATCTCTTGTGTTGTCTCATTTTTCCTTTTGTGGTGCTGTGTATGGCAGTTGTCTATCAAAACAACTTGTTAGGAGAGTACAGGTTATCCAAAACTCGTGCGTGCGTTTAATTTATGGTCTTAAACGATACGATCGTATCTCACATAAATTAACAGCTATTCCTTGGCTTAATATGGAACAAGGTCGACTTCTTCACTCAGCTAAATTATATCACAAAATTATAATGAATAAATCACCTCCATATCTGTATAATAAGATTTGCTTTCGTACTGATGTACATCATGTCAACATACGGCGGAAGGATTTAATTAGTGTTCCTAAACATAATTTAGAGCTGTTTAAAAAATCATTTTCATACAATGTATGTAATTTATATAATTCACTTCCGCCGAGTATCAAACATCTTTCACCAACTAATTTAAAAAAAACACTTCGTAAAAACCTGCTGTGCACTTAGACACCGTTAAGTTACTACATATATACACGTCCCATTTCATCTCTATTGTCATTTCATTTCCTTATTTAAAACTTTTTCATTGCATGTATTACTCATACTCAGCTCATCCGTCTATTGGAAATTATAATTTGTCGGGCTAAGTGGAAGAGCACTGACGGATTTAGCATCCCGAAAGTGAACTTCGCCCTTTGGACATCGTAATCTGCATAGCAGCTGGTCAATTAGCTTATGTATATTCTTTGTGTCCAAATAAAGACATTATTATTATCGAGTTGTGTATGGACTAATGAGTATTTTCTGTAATAAAGGTGGCACCACCTAGCGTTATATTTCTAGAGCTAATTAGGGTTTCGTTTGTGGCACCATCTAGTGATCTATTCTTAAACTAGCGAATGCTTTCTGTAATAGAGACGGCGGCACCTAGCGGTATATTTCTAGGACTAATTAGGGTTGTTTGTGGTGCGATCTAGTGGTGTAAAGACAAATGAATGTTTTCTGTAATAGAGGTTGATCGTGTTCGTCTCTCCCTCGTCTGTTTCTCAAACATACAAATCAATTTATCAAATCACATTAATTAAATCAATTAAGCAGATCAATCCCAAACAAATCACGTTCGATCGATCAAATCAAACAATCACATCAATATCAATCAATCAATCAACCAAAGAGGACACAGGTAATTCGCTGCATACCTCACAATATTAAATAACCCGTTTGCGCAAATATATATTTGGTTTTGGCTGTTGACGGTGTGATAGACGTTTTATTCTAAGTTGGTTAGTAATTTAATTTAATTATAATTATAATATTTAGACCTTAATGTTTTTTTTTGCAGCAGAAATTTTTTTAAATATTTGCAACCACATTAATTAACGCAATGTCGACGACTGGTTGCATCTTTTCAATCATAATGAAGTTGTATACCTGTTTAATAATAATAAACACATATGAAGAGGCACACGAACAGATTCCCGTCTTACAAGATTACGGCTTCTTATTAGAATACAACCCCCAATGCATAAATAAATTAGGTCACAATCTGTAGATGGGATTAAAAAAAAAGTAATAATAATTATGCAATCTCCTTTGATAAAAACGGATCCTAATTAATAACAGATTAAATCTTTTTATTCTGAGGTGAAAAATACGCCTCCCACGTGGGCGTGTAAAAAAGTGAAAGGTGAGGTGCCCAAAAAAATCCAAGATGGCGGCGCAAGTGCCCGTATTCTACTAACATATTCAAACTGGCAATTTTTTTTTATTGGGTAAAGTACATCTTATAGCTTCAAAAAAGGTATTAATGGCAATAAAATTTATAAAGAATACTTTATATCTAAATTTACAAGTAGGCCGGGACTAGTCTGATTCTAAACGTAATTGATCTGTCAAATCTGATTAAAATTATTTTTGTGGAACAATCGTATTGTTTATTCATTGTGGAATAGATGGCAGAAAAACAAAATTTTGAAAACTGAAAAATATGATATGCTGATTTTGTTTGGTCAGAGTAATGAAAACGCCGACGCAGAAATAAATTTGTATTTTATCGGGCAAACGTAGTTTGCTTGGTACTAATTTTGATAATTAAGTAACTTTACATCTATGTAGGTTCCCAGAACGGATACAACCTAGTAAAATTACGATTTATAGAGTAAAAATAAATTTAATTAATTGTGGATCATTTCCTAGACACAGGTCAAAAAATATAATAAAGAAATCGAGAGAATGATGAGGTTACCGTTTTAGCCAGTGTGGAGGGTAAAACTACAAGTTCTTGCAGAACTATAGAAAGTAGTATTGGAGATTCGAAAACAAGAATCCAAAGAATACTTCGCCACCATAAATATAAACCATATAAATTTAGGCTTGTTCAACATCTACATCTTGGCGACGCTGAACGTAGGTTAATATTTTGCAATTACTACTTAAACATGTTAAATATAGTACCCAACTTGGGAAGAAATGTTATATGGTCAGACGCGCCACATTTTACCAATTCAGGTGTTTTGAACAGGCGCAATAGCAGATTCTGGTTTCAAGAAAATCAACACCAAATATTCCCCCAAAGACAACAAGGACGATTTGGACCAAACGTTTCCTGCTTTATATTAGGAACAAAAATAAAATTTGACATTTTCGAAGGGAACTTATCTGCTCCTAGATATTTGAACATTTTAGAAATGGTTGTGCCTGAATTATTAGATAACAGTCCTTTAGCTCGCTTGAACCAAATTCATTTCCAACGGGATGGAGCCCCATCTCACAATGCGCAAATTATACGCCCGTTTTTGGAAAACAATTTTGGTAATAGATGGATTGGCACTAATGGGCCTGCTAGGTCACCGGGCTTGTCACTCTTAGCTTTTTATTTATGAGGTTATTTGCAAAATAAAATATACCAAACTCAATATGATAACTTTGAGCGTTTGACAAATGCAGTTAAAGAAGTTTTGAGACTTTTAATTCTGAGCGGTATGTAAATAGGATTCAACAATTTATTGAATCACAACTTCAACAGATTAATTTGGGACTAGTGTGGTTTCAGTAGAATGGTGCCACGGCCCATATTGCTAGAAATTCGATCGCTTTTTTGAGGGAAATGTTCCCTGGGCGCTTGATCCCCCGGTATGGTGATAATCCATGACCCGCGCGCTCGCCAGGTTTAACTCCGTACGACTTCTTTTTATGGGGTTACCTCAAGAGTAAGGTGTTTTAACATTGTCCCCTTGAAGCAAGCAATCCACCTTGAAGTTAGCTGTATTCCGCAACAGATGAATTCGCACAGTTATGCAGAACTTCAGAAACCGACTACAGCAGTGTATTGACAATAAGGTACATCATTTGAATGATATTTTGTTTAAAACAAAGTAAAATTAACTTCCAGTTATACCCTTCGGATCCCACAATAAAGTTTTGTTCTCACATTTCTTGTTATTTTTTAATTTGCCTTCAAAGTTAGGAATACTTCGCTGGCCCACCCTGTATAAGCTACATAATGCGGAAATTAAGAGAAGACTGCGAGAAAGCTGCGCTAGGAATTAATGTTGATAAAACGGAATATCTACTAACACCAACTTCACGCAAACTCTAAATATTGACGATCACATTGAAATACAAGCAACCGAAGAGTTCAAATACTTGGGATTCCCTATTACGCCAAAGGGGGAGATACGGATGAAGAAATAAAAATCATACTGGCACAAACACGAAGATGCATAAGGCAACTACACCCGGTCATATGGAAATAGGAGTATGCATAACACTACAAAACGTATAATATACAATACAATAGTCAGAAGTATTATGACATATGGGGCGGAAATTAGGGTGACAAAAAAAGAAATAAAAAGGCAAAATACGAGCAGTGCAAATGGAATACTGGAGAAGATTGCTGTGGGTTACAAGCATGGATAGTATAAGAAATGATAAGATCCGAAACAGAATGAAAGTCGAATCCGATATAATTAAATTCGTCGAAGTATAGACATACAAGTAGGGCAAGCGTCCGATGGGTAGAAGAACAAGAGGGAGACCAAGGAGATCGTGGTGCAATGAAGTTGATGAGGGGATGGAAGCAAGAAACTTGAGGGATGGAGAATGACAAGACCGACAGAGATGGAGAAGATGGCTAAAAGAAGGAAGGCAGTGAAACATTTTAGTTAAGAAATAATGTAATTTAAATCGGTGAAGTTAAAGCAGTGTAATTATGCTTGCATAAATGATGTAATTTCTATGGTTTTAATTCCTACAATAAGTTGTAAGGAATATTACAAAGTTTCCGAAGTCATAATTAACAGTTGACAATAATTATGATCAGTTTTAAGGTAATTCTATTTAGAACATTTATAAATTTTATTATGTAATAAACTATAAAATCATCCATACACCTACAGGCTTTTGCCTGTACTCTACTTTTTCAATGATAACTAAGATATTCTTACAGGGATCTAAGATAATGGAAATGCACTAGGTACTATAAAAATAATAAATAAAATTTCACAAAAATGTTTAACAGCTTAAATATTTTCTAAATTACAAATGTTAGAGAAATAAAAAAACAGCAAATAAATAGAAATATAACCTATAATGTGCTTATAAAATAAACAATTCATAAGAAGGTCAAAATACTACGTTGTATAAAACCTTTAATACATGTTACACACTTTTAACACAAACTTAAACTTATGTGGACCTTAGATGGCAGCATAATAGACTTTCCCGAATGTCCACACAACTCTGTTATAACACGTACCTGTGATACACAATGTCAATAAGGGGATTATGGGGACATTTTGCATATTGTTGCAGTAGGGAGACCACGTAGAGTAAGATAAAGTGGAAAAAAATTATTTGCACGTATATTAGTCCACTTAACTATTGATGTAAGTTCAAGACATGTCCACATAAATATGACCATGCCTACGCACACACACACCCACACATGCACGCACGCACTCACACACGCATAAACTTACGCACGTGAAACTTTGCCAAACGTCAAATGAGCTAATAAGTCGATCTATGGTTGGTGAAAATATCTAGTGTGGAACATCACACGACCTACCAACTTACAAAATGGAAATTAAAACTTTTTTTATAATAAGTTCATTACGAAAATAGGCTACAAAAACAAAAACAATAATCAATGCAAACAGACGTTTAAAAGTTCATGTCAGGCAGGGGTTAATAGACGTCTAGATGCTGTCACGTGCATACGCATACGCACACGCACATTCACACGCACATTCACACGCACACACACACACGCACACACGCACGTACGCACGCCCACACGCACGCACGCACGCACGCACGCGCGCGCGCACGCACGCGCGCACGCACACACACACACACACACACGCACGCACGCACACACAAATAAACTTACGCACGTGAAACTTTGCCAAACGTCAAATGAGCTAATAAGTCGATCTATGGTTGGTGAAAATATCTAGTGTGGAACATCACACGACCTACCAACTTACAAAATGGAAATTAAAACTTTTTTTATAATAAGTTCATTACGAAAATAGGCTACAAAAACAAAAACAATAATCAATGCAAACAGACGTTTAAAAGTTCATGTCAGGCAGGGGTTAGACGTCTAGATGCTGACACGTGCATACGCATACGCACACGCACATTCACACGCACACGCACTCGCACAAAAATTCCTAACGTAGAATTTAAGTTCAAATTTTGCAATATCTGAATTGTGTTTAATTTTACGAGAAAATGTGTAGACATATTTTGTAAAGAAAATTTTATTTTTTTTTCTTTGTAAAGTTACTGAATATAAAGAAAAATGTGTAAAAATTAAATAAATATTATTGAAAATACTTAAACTGTATTATCTATATTTTTATAGGAGCGGGCGGCTTTAAAACGTTTTTTTCTAGATGTCGGTAATCTCTATCTGATGTAAAGCTTTAAACGTCTAATTAAAAAATATTATTAATTTTATTAAATACATAAATAAAAAGTTTACCTCGAGTAGGATTTGAACCTACGACCTGTACTTTGCTAGAGTACCGCGCTAACCAACTGCGCCATCAAGGTTCAAGCCCCAATCGATGTAAATTTTATATTTATGTCCGTAGAACTGAAGTAAATTCTAAATGTAATGAGATTACAATCAAATTACTTATATTAATGGAATGTGAGCCTGCAATATCGCAAGAATTCAAACTTACCAAAGCAACTTGACTAATATTAAATTATTATAGTTTTGTTATGAACGAATAAGTTCAAAGGTAAATATGTAATTAAAAAGTATTATTAATTTTATTAAATACATAAATAAAAAGTTTACCTCGAGTAGGATTTGAACCTACGACCTGTACTTTGCTAGAGTACCGTGCTAACCAACTGCGCCATCAAGGTTCAAGCCCCAATCGATGTAAATTTTATCTTTATGTATGTAGAACTGAAGTAAATTCCAAATGTAATGAGATTACAATGAAATTACTTATATTAATAGAATGTGAGCCTGCAATATCGCAAGGATTCACACCTACCAAAGCAACTTGTCTAATACTAAATTATTATAGTTTTGTTATGAACAAATACGTTCAAAGGTAAATATGTAATTAAAAATTATTATTAATTTTATTAAATACATGAATAAAAAGTTTGCCTCGAGTAGGATTTGAACCTACGACCTGTACTTTGCTGGAGTACCGCGGTAACCAACTGCGCCATCAAGGTTCAAGCCCCAATCGTTGTAAATTTTATCTTTATGTATGTAGAACTGATGTGAATTCTAAATGTAATGAGATTACAATCAAATTACTTATATTAATAGAATGTGAGCCTGCAATATCGTAAGGATTCACACATACCAAAGCAACTTGACTAATATTGAATCATTATAGTTTTGTTATGAACGAATAAGTTCAAAGTTAAATATGTAATTAAAAATTATTATTAATTTTATTAAAGACATAAATAAAAAGTTTGCCTCGAGTAGGATTCGAACCTACGACCTGTACTTTGCTGGAGTACCGCGCTAACCAACTGCGCCATCAAGGTTCAAGCCCCAATCGTTGTAAATTTTATCTTTATGCATGTAGAACTGATGTAAATTCTAAGTGTAATGAGATTACAATCAAATTACTTATATTAATGGAATGTGAGCCTGCAATATCGTAAGGAGTCACAGATACCATAGCAACTTGACTAATATTAAATTATTATAGTTTTGTTATGAACGAATAAGTTCAAAGGTAAATATGTAATTAAAAATTATTATTAATTTTATTAAATACATAAATAAAAAGTTTACCTCGAGTAGGATTTGAACCTATGACCTGTATTTGCTAGAGTGCCGCGCTAACCAACTGCGCCATCAAGGTTCAAGCCCCAATCGATGTAAATTTTATCTTTATGTATGTAGAACTGATGTAAATTCTAAATGTAATGAAATTACAATCAAATTACTTATATTAATGGAATGTGAGCCTGCAATATCTCAAGGATTCACACATACCAAAGCAACTTGTCTAATACTAAATTATTATAGTTTTGTTATGAACGAATACGTTCAAAGGTAAATAGGTAATTAAAAATTATTAATTTTATTAACCCTTGAGAGGGCGCGCCGGCGCACTGAGTGCACCGTTAGGTATTTTTCCTAGGATGTACGCTAACTACAATGAGGTAAACACCTGCGCATCAAGAAGTTCCTTCAGTACACTTTTGTCAGTCGTGGTGGATAGTTGTGTCCCTAAACTAAAGTCTCTAGGGAGTGTAATAACAATAACATCTGTGTGGTCTGTCGGAATTGGAGCACAGCGCCGCGCGACATGTAAGTAAACTTTTCAATGGAATCGATTTATTGCAAAGCTCTTTTTATTGTTATTTTCAATCATAAACTTTCTCTAACATTTTTTTTTTAATTTTTGTAGTTTAAATTAGTTTTTTGTTGTTTTTGGGCAAGGAAGTACCTTACTGACGACGAGTTATACAAAACTCTGCACGAAGAAAGTTCAAGCGAGGAGGAGGTTTTAGAAAGCGATGAAGAAATCTCTGAAGGAGAAGAAGTTGTATGCCCGGTTATTAGTGATCACGATTCTAGTGTTCATGATTCTAGTGCCGGGGAGGAATATGTTGTTGAAGAAGAGCCAATGATAAATTCTGATGATGATATAGGCGATGAAAATTATTTTATGGGTAAAGATAAGAAAACCAAATGGAGCAAAAAAAAGTTTCAATGAAGTCGAAGACTAAGCAGAAAAATTTAGTTAAGATCTTACCTGACCCACGAGGTGGCGCTAGAGGGCTAACTTCAGAAATATTAGTTTTTCAGCAAATATTTGATTCCAACTTGATTGAAGATATTGTCAAATATACCAATCAGTTCATTAGTTTGAAAAACCAAATTGTAACTTATAAAAGAGAAAGAGATGCATAACTAAGTACTAAAAACGAAGTTACAGCACTAATTGAGCTTTTGTTTCTAATTGGTGTAAAAAAAGGAAATCACTGTAATGTACGTGAATTGTGGGACACGGATGGTAGTGGACTAGCAATTACTCGTCAGGTAATGAGTTACAAAAGGTTTTTGTTTTTGTTACGATCACTGCGCTTCGATGATAGAACCACACGACACGAAAGAAAAGAACAGGACAGGTTAGCTCCAATAAGATCGATTTTGGAAAAATTTATATCAAACTGCAAAAAGTTTTATTGTTTAGGAGAATATCTCACCATTGACGAAAAATTAGAAGCTTTCCGTGGCAGATGTGGGTTTGTTCAATATATTCCCAATAAACCAGCCAAATATGGTCTTAAAATGTTTGTTTTGTGTGATGCAAAGACACATTTTATTGGAAATATTGAACTATATTGTGGACAGCAACCTGAGGGGCCGTATAGGCTTGAAAACAAACCAATTGAAATTGTAAAGAGACTTGTAGATCATGTCAAAGGATTGAACAGGAATCTCACGACAGATATACTAGCTATTCGTTAGCTAAAGAACTTCTGCATGACTACAAGATTACATTTCTTGGCACGCTAAAAAGGAATAAGAGGGAAATACCACCAGAGTTTCTACCTAATAAAAACCGTGAAGTGTAGTCCTGATTATTTGGATTTCAGAAAGATGTCACAATTGTTTCATACGTACCAAAAAAAAAAAAGCTGTGGTTTTATTGTCTACCATGCATGACCACAATGATATTGATGAGGTAAGCAAAAAGCCTGAAATCATTTTAGACTATAACATAACTAAAGGCGGAGTTGATACCATTGACCAAATGTGCGGAAGTTACTCTGTAAAGAGAGTTACAAGGAGATGGTTTCTAGTCATGTTTTTTTCACTGCTGGATATGGGAGGCATAAATGCAAGAGTGTTATTTCAAAGCAACGGAGATAACCCGATTGAGAAACGTAGATGTTTTTGAAAAACTTAGCTCTAGATCTAATGAAACCATTTCTTATTGAAAGGGCACAAATAACATCACTTCCCATAGATATAAAGGCATCTTTAGCAAAATTTCGAAATCTTCCTACTGCTACGGTCGCTAGTACTGAGCCCAAAAGAAAGGGCCGTTGTGTTACATGTGGACGCGCCAAAAATATTAACACAACCATAAAATGCGATGTATGTAGTAACTTTGTATGTAAATCGCATTCCAGCATTCAAACAAAGTGCCCGAACTGTGCTCTAGAAGCGGAGGCTTTAACAGATAGTGAATAATTTTGTTTATGACTTTAACTGTACTTCTTCATTTATCTCTTTAATTTCGGATTGTTTATTTTATGTCTTTAAGTAATATATAGTTTTCATAGAAAATTCCCATGCATACTATTTATTAAAAAAGCAAAAAATTAAATCGCGCGCCCTGTTATGTTGCAAAAAAGGGCGCGCCTGCTCGAGGGTTAAATATATAAATAAAAAGTTTACCTCGAGTAGGATTTGAACCTACGAATTGTACTTTGCTAGAGCACCGCGCTAACCAACTGCGCCATCAAGGTTCAAGCCCCAATCGATGTAAACTTTATCTTTATGTCGTAGGTTCACATCCTACTCGAGGTAAACTTTTTATTTATGTATTTAATAAAATTAATAATAATTTTTAATTACATATTTACCTTTGAACTTATTCGTTCATAACAAAACTATAATAATTTGAAACGTCTGTTTGACGTAGAGTATTGTTCTTTTTACAATGCTGCCTATTTTCGTAATGAACTTCTTATAAAAGAGGTTACATGGTTATCCTAAAAAAATTGTTATTAAAATTATTTCATTTCTTTTAATTTCCATTGTTCCACACCAGATATTTTGTTTGAATGTTTGGGCTTCTATGACATTTGCCATTATAGTACTTGAAAGCTTTAATTGCCTGTAAATTCGTTTAATACTTTTGGTAATTTATTTATAACTTTCGGTTACTTCTTGTGCGGTTTACATCGTGAAATCATTATCATTGGAATAATCGTGCCGTACAAAGTTCACTTGGTAATTATGCAAACAGTTAATTTGACAGTACAGAAAAAATAATGAGAAATTACACTTTTACATAAAAAAAATTACATTTTAATACTGGCTTGTTAAATATGTACACGTTTTACAATGTTTCACACATGTAAATTATAATATTCAATAAAGGTAAATAATTTGAAATAATACAATATCAAAATAAAAATATCAAATTTGAATTTCGCGCGTGAAGAAAATGCTTTCTCTCAAGTTGTACGAGGGCGCTGTTAAGTATCAAATTTAACATTGAGTGTTAAAAGTAAATATCTATTAAATGAAGCAATTATCTGTACATCTCCAAATCTAGGAAAACAGAAAGTGATTTGGGAATTGTATTATCTGAGCAAATTAATTGGAAGAAAATAAGAGTCAAGGATCTTCTGTGGTTCATAGTTTTACTTTTACTTTACTAATGCACTTAATTAACTAGAATTGTTATGATAATAATCATTTTTATGTGTTAAAATTCTTAACTCCGACCTCCGACATAATTTTAGTTAAAGAGGGTAATAACCATTTTGTATTTACAATCAAAATCCCATTAAAAAAGCTATTCCGAAAAATCCTCCGGTATTAGAGAGATATAGAAGATATTTTATGAGTTGCCTGATTCTTATATTCTCAACGAATTTAACTCGGCGCGGCGGTAGTAAAACTTAGAGTTTTGCAAGAAAAATTGCGAATTTAGGACTTCTAATAAAAAACTAATTTAGAGAAAACGAAATCTGTACTGAAAGCTTTTTAAAGTGCTGTTTTATGTGCTGGAACGTTTAAAATGAGTTCTGAAATTTATATGTTTATGACGTACATACCGGAAGTATTAAATAAAAAGGGTTTAATACCGTACAATCTTGCTACACGTTATTATGCATTATTTCTTTTTCTAGGATTTTATTAATAATAATGTCAACGAAGTATGGCAAATGATGAACTTAGACTCTGAGCTGTCTTGGTCTTATTATTCATCAAGTGAAGAACTATTAACGGCGTACTGGTTAGAACCTAAATCCATCCCATTAGCCGTTATTTTTAACACATCAAATCCGTTAAACGGAACTTATAAGTATACTTGGTCCATCTTTACATTACTCAAGACTAAATACATTCATTTCAGATACGAAATACGAACAAATCCGTCACATTCGGAAACACCATCAACGACTATGCTCTACGGGTCACCAGCTCTATGTAGACAATCCCATGGACATTGGTCTGCGGTTTTATCGAAGGAAAATAGAGGAACATGCCCGGTTAATGAATATTACTTTTCTGGTTTCGTAGGCCTACAAGCACTTTTAGATTTTGCTAAAATACGCGTAAGTATGTTTATGTGTATCAAGTGAAAAAGAGTATTGAATGTCGGATGTTTCAGGGTAGTGTTGAGAAAAACGATATTGTTGTGCCTCATTTATTGTTGGAGATGTTTCCTAAAGAAGCTTTTACTGGTAATTGGATGGTAGCATTTCGTGTCGTTATACCACTTTACATGGTAATGGCACTGTCACAATTCGTTGCTTATTTACTAATCCTGATAGTTGGAGAGAAGGAAAACAAAATTAAGGAAGGGATGAAGATAATGGGCTTAAAAGATTCAGTATTTTGGTAAAAACCGCACTTGATGACAATTCCAGGCTTAAGAATATTTTTGTGCAGGTTATCATGGTTTATTATTTATGGTATCTTTGTACTATTCTTATCAACGGTTTGCTGCATTTTACTCTATGCACTTAAAGTGTTCCAAAACACAAATCTACTTTTAATTTTCTTACTCGTTCTTCTCTATTCTCTTACAATTATCATGTTTGGGTTTATGATAACCCCTTTCTTCGATAAATCTCGTGTAAGTACAATTATTATCAAATTTTTCAATAGTTCTTTCTTTTTTTATTTTAGACCGCTGGTATTTTGGGAAATTTTATGGTAAACATTTTAAGTCTATTTTACTTCATTCAAGTTTTTGTTGATAATTCCAGTTCCGCAATTTTCTGGGGTGTTTCAGTTATAAGCTCAACTGGTTTTGCATTAGCAATGGATAAGGTAAGTTTCTGTTTTACTAATTCGAACACATATAATGCCTTTTGAAGGCTCTAGTTATGGATCTCTACGGTGAAGGTGTTAATTTTAACAATTTATGGTCCGGTCCTGGTATGCCGTTCGGTGGTAGTTTAATTATGATGGCGTTTGACATTGTTTTGTATGGCTTTTTAGCGTTTTATCTTGATAGTGTGGTTCCAAGTAGGTTTAGTATTTGGGCATTTTTAGGAAAACCTTTAACACTGTTTTTTAGGTGAGCATGGTACAAAGAGATCACCATTTTTCTGTTTTAAGTTGTCTTATTGGTGCCGAAAGCGAGCAGTAAGAGTAAGTGAAATTATCCGAAAGTTTTATAAATTTTTTTTTCCTGATTTATAGGTTCCATTAGCGAATGGAAACTCGGCTGGTTCGTTAATTAATGGAGATGATGCAAATTCGGATATTGAACAAGTTTCAAGAGAGATGAAGGGCCGAGAGGCTATTAAAATTGTAGATTTATTTAAATCCTTTCAAGTAAGTGTAGACACATCTATTGTTACTGTACCTTTTCACACTTTCCTTACAAAGATTAGTATTTTAACATATAATTCTTTACCACATGTTACTTTAGTTATGTACTAAATGATTCACTTCAGGAATGGTTGGGCTATTGATAAATGCACTGATTAGAGGGTGATTATAAGCTTGAACAATGGATGATTGATTGTTTTATTAATCGATAATCAAAAAACCAAATAATCAAATAATCTATGAAACATATAATCGATCAATGAAACGATACTTAATTGTAGAAGGTTAGTCAAGAGGGAAATATAATGCAAGCATTAAAAATATAATTAATTAAAAGTTATGGTTATGCATTTATTTACTGCAAATCAAATGTAAAGCATAATCAAATGTAATATATAAACTAGGGTAGTGTGAGCAGAAAGTTTAAAGTGGAATAGTTGTGGACGGTTGTAAGTTTAAACAGTAGATAAGAAATTATCAAAAACAATCGATTTTTTGTATTAATCGATAATCTAATAATCAATTAACTAATACTCGATTAATCGATTATTAATCAAAGATTATAATTGATTGTAATAGATTAATCGATATTTTCGCCCAGCCCAAGCAATAATTTTGTATTCTTTGGGTATATGGTAAAAAATGGTCACAAAAAATAGATTAGATTTTGATAAACGAGATTAAACTAACGTATCATTACTTATCATGTGGTTTAATAGAAATACATTGACATACGGAAAATTTATTTTAAATTTCATTTACCCTATGGGATCTTTTTACATTAGGGACATGTTCGAAAAACACAATTACACATTATTAACCTCTAACCCAAGTTACTCGCAGTAGCTCATTTCGACAGTGCGAACCCTATTGTTGCAGGCTAAATACTCATTAGAGCTTCAGCCTGTAAAGGCAGTTTGCGCGCACGGCATAGCTGAGTGGTGTGGGCGGGGTTCTTACTTAATGCTGCAAAAGGGCACTCGTTAACTCCAAAAACGTCAAAATCAAGTAAAAATGTCAAAAAGGCGCCGCCTGTTAAATAAATTTATAGCGGGAAATCGTCATGAACTAGGTCTTAATAATGGTCTAACAGGAAACCATAATGTTCACTCAAAAATAAACCCCCACCTCCTAAAATTCTACTCCAAAAATATTGATGCAAGGTTCACCTAAATCTCAACAAAACCCTTAAATTGCGATAGTAAAACTAAAAGCTCATTAAATATATCGATAAACTTAGTGCTAAAATCATTGGCTCAAATATCAAAAAATACCTGATCAAAATGGTGATTAACGATACAATTTAAAACGAAAAATACGTCACAACTAAACTAAACAAACACGATCAAAATACACAGCTTCGTCACAACATATAATCAAATTCGTTTACCTGTCAATCAGCCAAATAAATGATATCTACAATCGGGATGTTGATTCCAAAAAAAAACCCTCAACAAAAAATTGCGGCTGCTCGTAAAATATCACTGACATGCAAATAAGCTAACTGTTCCGTCAACGACTTATTTACTTTTACCATTACGTTACAGTATGTCTGTTAAAATAAAAACACAGCATGTACATTAACCTAACTTGAAAAATTTGGAACACTGGAACTATGGCAGGATCTGTAACAAACAAAATACACCCACGTACCACACAAAATTAAAAAACACCGAACGCATTTCGATAGGTATGGTATCATCATCAGCGGTCGACTAAAGAAAATTTCTGACATATATACCATCTGCGAGTAACGCTTCCTTGTTTATCTGGTGAAAGTGAAAGTGAAAGATATGAGAGTTTAATGAGTTTTGGTTAGCCTAAAGGTCTTTGATTATCATTATTTATTAGAATTTGCGTTGGGACAAGTCTGCCGTAGCCCTACATATGTTTGATAAAAATCAAACATGTTAGTAATAAGCACGAACTTGATTTTTATGAAAGTTTAGAGATCTTCAAAAAAAAAACAAATTCTAATGAATAATGATAAGCAACGAAGCGTTACTCGCTGATGGTATACATGTTAGAAATTTCCTTTAGTTCGCCCTAGTCGACTGTTGATGATGATAGCGTAGCTATCGAAACGGGTTCGGTATTTTTTACTTTTGTGTGGTACGTCGGTATATTTTGTTTGTTACATTAACCTAAAGATATGTATTACGAATAAAAAAAAACACCATCGAGATGTCAACATAATTGTTACATTAATCATACCGTTCTCTTTAAACTACATCACCTAGCTTACTTAATAGGCAGTGATACAGCAAGTTTCAACGTCGGCCTTTACTAAAATTCTGCAAATATTATTCTATACCAGCATTAACAAATAAATTGTGTTCTCCGTGTAACGCATTAGATACATATAATTTCAATACAATTCGTCAGTGTAACAACAAAACAAACACTCAAATAAGTTTTGATTATAGAACAGGCGAATACGCGTGTATTAGAATTTAAGCGATAAAATAATAAAAGGTTAATCTCAAAAGAGAGCGCATTCAACCGTTTGAACACACACAAAAATAATAAAATACACAAAAATTTATTACAATTTGTCAATCACAGCAGAACAAATAAATTCACAGAAATGTTTACCTTACCTTGGGAGCAGCCCCTTTGTTTTACAAGCACCTAGTGCGAACCCTAGATGATGATCTTTGTGGCGGCTTCAACAATGGGAACGAAGTCGTAACTGCGTTCAAAACTCACCACATGGCCCAACCCGTGAATATTTCGCTTTTCAAGTTGCGTTTTGATTGATATTATAATTGGTTGTTCGTTACACTAATATTTATACTTCCGTAAAATTTGATTACTTTATTCTACTATAAACAAGTTCTCAATGTCATTATTTTAAAAGATCAAAAAAGGCTTATTTATTTACAGCGAATTATTTGTGAACGGGTCAGATGTACACACGATGCAGTCAAAAAAATAAAACCTGAACTATATTACCATTAATTCGCACACAAGATACGATGGAACTCCAAGAGTCCAATTCTATGGACGATATGGGCGTAAATAGCTCTCTACCTCCAAACAAACAACTCTTCGTGCGTGCGGCAGAGCCGCAAACAAGGGGTGAGCCCCAAACTACATCGCTAGCAAGACTGCCTTAAGCTACATTTATTCTTCGCCATCTTCAATATCATTTCCCTTCTATGTTAATTAACCAAATATAAAAAGATTACTTAAATTTTTCAAATACGCGTCTACACGATCTAAACTCGACATCCCTCGGAAAAATTGCATCACACAAAGCAACTAGCAAGTGTTATCAATGTAACCGATATTCTGTGAATTGAAGCTTTCATAACGACGCTGGACCTTAACGCCTCGTATATAAAAGCTAAACTCTTTGTTTAAGACCAGAGCAAAGAAAAGGCCATAGTTTGGGGGCTACAATTTAAATTCACAAAAGATGTACCATACAACGTAATAATTTTATACTTAATTTTTACATTATGCAAATTTCAAATCCATTTAACAAAATCCACCAAAATTTAAAATAACGAGAACATTTATTTACACTAAAACTACTCGATTCTTCAACGAATTAGTAAAAAGGGTTTCACTAACTAGTGATACCAATACGTAAACCACATTTTAATTATAATTTCCATCTAAACTTGATAAACAACCCAAAACTTAATTTTGTTTTCAAAAAAAGAATTCTAAATGCGATTACTATTTGTAAAAAAATTTAGAATACAATATAAAAGCATTATAATCGAAAAGCTTCCCAAAAAATTATGCGTTATCAAGTTCAATAGCATTAACTTATCCACTGTATCCACTTTTTTCCTAATTTTACTCCCTCTCTTATCTATTACTTTTTCATCCATTTTTCACTCCTTTATTTTCAGGCCCTTATCTTTACCCCCTATTTTCACTAATTTTATTGAGCCTGTTACTACATCTAATGTTATTTGAGAGATTATCTAAGGTGCCTTAAGTACGACGAGAGTTATAACATCTAAGATTATTTGACAAATTTTTACTCATACATGTAGAGTCCTACAGATTCTTAAAATTGTCCCAAAATCTAAGGTCCTTTGGTAAAATGGAGCCCAATAACTAAGGGTATTTTAGAGGGATATCAGATCTCTTATCTTTTTGGAAGGATAATTCTAAGAACCTAACATCTCTTTGACAGGATATTGACCCCTCATCCTAAAATAAGGGACATTGTTATTATAACATGTATATAAAAATATGGTTTTACACTTAATAGAGGTAAAAAGTATTTGGAGATATTGTAGTGACGCATTACATAACACTAAGAAAATCCCAGGAAGTACCAGTGACTCACTAAAAATGCCACAGGCCAATTAAAAACGTGTTCCCGTTTGGATGGCGTCTAGTTTTCTTTCCATGTTGGTTGGTTTGTGTGTTTGCCTGTTCGTTTTTATTTTTCTTACACATTTGGTGTATGGTCAGGTGTGTGGGTACCTGTTTACATGTTAAATAATTGACATGTTTTTTTAGTTTGCACATTAGGGTTGTTAGCTTGTTTGCGAGTATGACTATTGCGTTGGTTGGAAGATTTCCTGACTGTTTGTTTAGTTTCTTGATTCTCTTGGGTTTTGGTAAACCATTTTTGTTCGTAAGTTTGTGCGTTTCTGTTTCATCAATAGTTTTTTTGTGTTATTGTGTTTGCAACGTGTTTTTGTTGGCTAGTTTGTTGATGTTTGGGTATGTGTGTGTTTGAACAGTTTTACTTCTTTTCCAGGTTCATTGTTTTTTCTAGTGTTGGTTAACCTTTTTTATTTGTTTGTTTCTGGGTTGTTTTAGTAAAATTTTATTATCTGTTTGGACGTTTACTTGTATGCGTGCTTCTATGATAATTAATTTGTCTGTACGCACGTATTTTTGACTAATTTTGGGCGTTTAAGTGTTTACGTGTTGATTTATTTAGCTTTGTTGGTTTTGAGGGATGCTTAGGCTGTTTGGTTGCTAGTTTATTCTTGAATTCTGGGATGCTTAACTTAACTTTAAAATTAGATTACAAGATAATTACGCAAGCTTTTAAATTATACTAGAAGATGGCTTTACAGGATAAAATACTTTTGTATCTATTCGGCCCATATTGCGAGATAATTTGTATTTGACTAAAAAAGGTTTTTAAAAGTTTTTAAATTATATTACAAGATGTCCACCATGCGTTCATGTCTGTGCCTGTGTGTGCCCGTATGTACGTGCGTATGAGCTTGCTTGTGTGTGTACATGAGTGCGCGCATGTGCATTTCTGAAAATGTGTCTGTGTGAATGCCTGCGTGCGTGCTAAACACTTTTTGTGAATATGTGGAAAACACAACCGTACGTCAAAAAGTGTAAAACCATTTTTTTAAAGATAATCCAGTTTTAGATCAGTTTTCTTTTTGAAAGTTTTATAGGAAGCCTTAAAAATTGACTAAATCAAAAAGTTTGATGTACAGGTTGCTGTAAGGTGTGTTTAGGATGTCTGATACTCATAGTACTTATGGATAGCTATTGGTCATTAAGGCTATTTACTTTCTTGGCAACGACTGCAACGAAATTGGTGTATAAATATGGCTTTTACGCCGAATTCAGACCAAATGCTGACAAATACTCTGGATCGCATAATTTAGCCTTTGGTCATGATGAAAGCGATTCATTTAGCCGCATCCCCGACGTAAATTGGTGTACAAATGTAGATTTATCAATGCTGACCAACTCTCGACACTCATAGTCCACATCTCTCACAGCTCTTGGGCATGGAGGAAGCTAATTCTGCTACGGCCATAACAAAATTGGTTCATAAATATGAAGCGTTGGACTATCGCTATCGAGAAAACTAATTACGCTGCTATCCCTACGATATTTTTTAAGAAATACCTAACAATTGAAATTGATTATTGAAAATGTGTAGTGAGAGAGTGCTTACGGATAGTGAACTTGGGAAACTTTTGTGTCCTTCTGATAGTGATTCTAATGGTTCTGAAGAAGAAGACCAATTATCTGAAACCGATATATATATATATATATATATATATATATATATATATATATATATATATATATACATATATATATATGATTAAGTTAAAAAACAATAAGAAAAATTTAGTGGGTAGCAGCCAAGGTTATGGGGCTAGTTTAAAATAAAGAAACGATCCTTTGTGCAAAGGGAAGCTTTCGGTAAATTTATTACCTTTGTCAACCAATCCACAAGAAGTTATGCGTTAATTATACATATAAATTAAAATAAGATGGTAACACGATCGTGGATACAGTTAAAAACTTTGAAGTAGCATTGAAAGAAGATATTTCAATTTAAATTCGAATTAGACGTCAAAATCAATTTTTGGACTTTGACAAAAAAATCATTGTCATAAGAAAAAAAAGAAAATGGTTATTAAATCAATGTATAAGTAGATTAATATGTTGAATGTGATTGTGTGTTACGTGTAAAAGTGTTATGAATGGATTATTTAAGATTATTTGAATGTCTATTATTACATAGGACTCTCACTTCTATGTGAAACATTCTGGAGATTGATAGCAAATGAAAACAAAATATAAGTCCGGTTCATGGTATATATATATATATATATATATATATATATATATATATATATATATATATATATATATATATATATATATATATATATATATATATATATATATATATATATATATTTATGTTTAAATTTTGAGTGTCACTTCTCTTATTCATTACATAGTCTGTAAAGCGTATATGGGCCATTTCTAAAAACTTTCTTTTGAATAAATTTGATTCAGAGGGCAAGACCTGCACTTTGTCGAAATCAGGGCTGTGTCCAGTGGAATTTACGTGTTGTGACAAAGCACAAGCATCTTTTCTGACTCTTATGTCACTGCGGTGTGATGTAAGTCTATACCTAAGATTCCTTGAAGTCATGCCGATATATGATTGGTTACAGTCACTACAAGGGGTCTTATATATCACTTTTGTTTTATCTAAAGTGGCGGTCTCATCCTTAAGCTGAGTGAATAAATTGTTAACTTTTTTAAGGTTTTTAGGGGCTACGATGATGTTCTTATCTAGTTTGAGAATTTTATTAATTTTAGGAGTAGAGTACTAATGTAAGATATTGAAGTGTACTTTTTTATTTTAGTTTCCACCTCTTCGTCATCCAATGGTTCATTGTTACGTAAAAGAAGACTATTATTACTGATATTGTGTTGGTCTTCAATGTTAGGAGTAGAGTATACCAGTTTTTTTAACATAGATTCAGGATACGAATTGTCTTTGGGTAATATAAAAAGTAAATCTAAGTTTTTTTGCCTTAATGATGGATGGGAAGTGAGAGTCCTGTGTAATAATAGACATTCAAATAATCCTAAATAATCCATTCATAACACTTTTACACGTAACACACAATCACATTCAACATATTAATCTACTTATACATCGATTTCATTACCATTTTCTTTGTTTTTCTTATAACTATGACAATGACTGTCCAAACATTGATTTTGACGTCTAATTCAAATTTAAATTGAAATATCTTCTTTCAATGCTACTTCAAAGTTTTTAACTGTATCCACGATCGTAAGTTACCATCTTATTTTAATTTATATGTATACTTAACGCATAACTTCTTGTAGATTGGTTGACACAGGTAATAAATTTACCGAAAGCTTCTCTTTGAACAAAGGATCGTTTCTTTATTTTTAACTAGCCCCACAACCTTGGCTGCTACCCACTAAATTTTTTTATATATATATATATATATATATATATATATATATATATATATATATATATATATATATATATATATATATATATATGAGATGTTCAGAAAGAGGTAATAGAAGTATCGGACAGCTTACATGACATTTGGATAATAAAAAGGGGTGATTTCTAGCTCGATACAAGTGCGAGACACTATTTTACATAAATCTGGTTCACGATGTGTTTAAAATAAATCTATTTGATATAAATTAGTCTGAATATCATTTGCTTAGTTTGGTTTCATCATAAAAAGCAATTTGCTGCTACCAAAATTGTCAAGAATGTCAAATATCACCATTTTCGTAAAGTCATTTTAGTATTGCAATTATTGCAATAAAAATCAATTTTTCAAAGGTAATTTGGCAAGTAGACATTTTACAGGTATTTAAACATGGACTATATAGTTAGGATTAGGTTAGGGATAGTGTATGTTTAGTTTTTAAAAGCAGGAAATACAAAAATTTAGTAAAAGGGTTATAATATGGACAGTATAGACAATTTTCGCACATATTTTTGGAAGCGAGTTAGTGACAAAAATATTAATACAAGTTTCACAATAAGAAAAACATTTAGAACATTATGGTATACAGACATTTATAGTGCCGTACAATTTATAGTGAAAAATTTCAAAAAGAGTGTTAGACGATGAGACTTTTTCAATGCAAGACTATATAACATTATGCATTGCAAATAATTAGTGAGAACAATAAAGACAAGTAGTACAAACCTTAAACATAACATTTTAAGTGTTAAAAACATTTTTAGATATAAATTAATTTCATTTTTAGATTTAAGTTCGGTTACGTTGTAAATTTTAGTTTTTTTATATAATTTTATACTTTTTCCACTTTATTAGACGTAGATTTTGCTCTTAAAGCAAATAATAGATGTTCTTTCTCAATATGAATATGTTTTTATAAGGATACAGCGCTTTTCTCCGCTGAATTATGCTAAATCTGAGGTGAATTTAAGCTAATAATACAAAAGCTTAAAATTTTCTTTAAATTAAATGTTTCGAACTTAAAAGATATGTATTCTTATGTAAAATGTCCTCAGAATTCCATTTTTGCAAGTAATTTTAGTGTAGCTTGTAAGTATAAAAAGTTAAAAGCTTATTTTTATTAGAGTAGGCTACTTCGTTTATTAGTGTTAGGAATTATAGCTTGTTAGGTGTCCTTTTATTCAAAATTTCACCTACTTTTCATTTCTGTTTTTAATTTCAATTCCGATTATGCATAAGAAAGTTACGGCCAAAATTCCATTTATGTACAATATTTAATTTTGATCCTCCAATCAGATCCATAGCTACATTTGCAATATGGCTGAAAAAAAAATGAAATTTGTGTAACAACCAGAAACATATAAAAGCAAGCGCTCAGGAAATGATTCTCTCTCTTGAAATTGTTTAAAAGTGTAAAAGTTTAAAACAGTGTTGTAAAATTTGTGAATACATAACCTAAATTATTATCGTTAAAAAGTTTTACGTTACGAATAATTTTCGAGAGCACTTGTTTTTGTATCGTCGGATAGAAATAAATAGTTCGGTCTCCGATACCTGTCGTTTAATAAAAATAATTCTGTTCGATTAATTGATGTTACGATTTTGTGAAGATTTGTTTACGTGTTTTCAAATTTAAAATAATTCTTGTTTACCAAATTAAATTCTATTTTTATTTGGTCAAAGTTTGTTTTATTTCTTCGGACAAATCCTTTTAAATAAAATTTTATTATCGGTAGCTAAAATAAAAGTGTTGTTAACAATAATCTTGAATACTTAAACATATATTTTAAACGATATCACTCATTGAGCTATAAAATCATTTAAAATAAAAAGTTACCGTTAATAAATAAGTGTTTGGAGTTTGCCGTTTTTGGGGAAAACATCTATAAGCCTGGAAGTTGGTGTCTTCGACAACCGAGAACCGAGATAGCAGTTGGGTATTGGTAACAACTGTAGCCGAGTGAACATTGCCTGCATCCAGTTGAAGTATCTGAAGACATCATTCAATCAACAGGAAGGACTGTATATGTGAGTCAAATTTTATAACCCTGTTCATTGTTATTTTCCTGCAATTTGTATTTGGTACATGTTTTTAGTTAAGAATTTTAAATATTTACTTGTGTAAACACCTGTAAAGATATTAATTTCTTTTCTTTTTCAAAATTTTCATTCTGGTTCTAAACATTAAATTTACTAAATATAATCATCTGACATTTTTGACAGTTACTTATTTTTACTTAAATTCATTAACGCATGCGTTGGATAGCAAATTATATTCAGAACATTTTGTATACTTTAAATTCAATTACATATAGGATACTTCTTATACTACAAAATTATTATCTTCAACTAAATTCCTTGAACTCTATCCCCATATGAGATTTTGAGCTAGTCCGGTGCAATATAATAAATATAACATTAAGAGTTAAATAATTACTTCAATCATTATTACATACAACATTTAAATTTACCTCAAACCAAAATTTAAATAACTTAATTTTTCCTCATATTTGTGTAAGTCGCCATATTTTTTTATGCCCTTTTTAATTTAAAATCATCTTAATATTAATACATTCTATCCCCTTATACGATTTTTCGCCAAATAATTCCCTTATCTTAATAAATCATCAAATTTAATAAATTAAATTATTATTTAAGCCAGTCATCCCAATATATATATATATATATATATATATATATATATATATATATATATATATATATATATATATATATATATATATATATTATAGCGAATCGGATGATGGAGTGGAAGCTACGATTTCAGATGAAGCTGATACGGATAATCACGTAACGGGAAGGTTATCAGCAGAAAATACTATTTCGTTGATTCCTGGGCCAACAAGGTATGTTAATTGATATAAAATCCGCGTACTTCTTATATTTCACACCCAAAATTGTAAACCCATGTTTTTGGCATATATGTCAAATTTAGAAGGCAAAAGACTTTGAGGCGACACGTTTCAAGAACTAACATTAGTTGAACTAGAAGCATATTTTGGCCTACCGTTTCTAGCTGGAGTGTATAAATCTCATGGATAGTCAACAGCCAGTCTGTGGGATGGAAATGTAGGTCGTCCAATATTTAGAGCAACGATATCCCTACAATGATTTCATGTAATTGCATGAATAATTCGCTTTTACGATAAAAAAAAATCGACCACAACGACGCCAAACTGATAAATTAGCCCCCATACGGGACTTGTGGTATGAATGGGTTGCAATTCTACCTAAGCTATATAAAGTCACGAACATGTAACAGTAGATGAGCAACTGGTACATTTTAGAGGCCGTCGCGCGTCGTACAGGCGAAAGTACATCGGGAATAAACCTGCTAAATACGGAATCAAGATTTGTACTTTATGCAATTCTGTAACTGCTTATGCATATAACATGCAAATTTACCTCGGGAAAAAAGACGGTGAACCAGGGAGAAAGGTCAAGGTAAAAGAGTTGTGCTAGATCTTACTTATGGTCTAAAAGGTCACAACGTAACGTATGATAATTTTTTTACATCGTACGATCTGGGGCAGATGCTATTGAAAAGAAAAATAACCATGCTTGACACAATTCGCACCACTATAACGGAGTGTGTAGCTAAGATCATAAAAAGCCGTTTATGATTTTAGATTGGAACATAACTTACGGTGCTGTAGACACGTTAGACGAGCTAATAATAACATACACATGCAATCGCAAACTAAAAGATGGCCAATGACTATCTTTTACAATATCATGGACGTTTTAGCTTACATAGCTTATGTTCTGCGGTGCGAAGCAACTCCAACCTGGAATACTGGAAAACTTACAAAATGGTGACTATTTCTTGAAGAACTAAGTAATTCCTTGATCACTCCATTATTGCAAGAAAGATTATGTCTCCCTCGAAGTATTCCTGCCGCTGAAATGCTTATAAAGTCACGTTCTTCAACCAGTAATGCCGAAGTAAAGGAACAATCAACCGCAAGCAAGGTCAAAATACCTATGTAAAGCTCATGTATATTACTACTGTCCAGACTGTAACAAATAAATGTATATACCTAACTACTACGTTTTTCAGATGTTCTCTACATAATATTTATAATAATAACGTAATAAAATAATAATAAATACTACATCTTATTTCTTATTATTATTTACTGTTATATCAATTTAACGACGGATCATAATGACCCGAGCACAATAAGTGAAACATTAATGTTAACACAATAGGAGGGTTAAATCTCCATAAACCACATAAAATTCAATCACCTTGAGATAAATATATGTAAGATATGTCACCCCCCCCCCCCCGCCGACACACACCCACACACACACGCACACGCATACGCACACCTAGCCCCACACATACGCATACACGCACACACGCGCACGCGCGCGCTCACACACGCGCACGCACCTATCACAGATGAAAGGTTATTACTTTAACCCGAATTAATTTTTCCCCAAATTGATTAAAACCAAAAATATCTATATATCGAGTGTAGCGATTGATCGCACTTAATTATCACATAGGCCTATATTGATCCTACTATTTGAATTTAAAAAAATAAATTTTCACTAGAGAATAACCTACGTTTGTATAAATATATCTATATCGATCACAATTTAATATCACAAACTGTAATTATTAAAAGATGAAGCCAAGTTGACAAACATAAATAATGTTTCCGACAAAATTAACCTTTGTGAGTATTTTTAATTTAAACTTATCGGGTCGTTGTACTATTTTTCAAGGTTTCCTAAAAAGAAAAATTTTTCACAGCCACACGGGCTAAAGATCTATTTAGAATTCGAAACTTGCTATAGTTTTACAGTATTATCTCCAATAATCAAACCTAAAGTAGACATATTCGGTAAGGAGTTACTCAGTGCATAAATTGCTCTTAGCAACAATTTAAATCTCAGCAAACCAGACAATTAACATAATGTCATTTAGCCACTGAATGCTCTCACCGTATAGGCAAATCTTAAATCTAAAATACGAATTTAAACAAATATCTACAATATTCCGCTCGGTACTTCCAAGTACTACATATATTCAATTATACGAAGCACAACCGGTATAACATAGAATGCTACTGCTCAAACAAAACAAACGTCACTCCAGCAGGGTACGCAGTTAGTAATTAACCAAACCCAGATAATGTTTGTTTGGAAGAGTAAAGCTCGCAGTATAATAGCAACTCCAAACATTATTAACGTTATCTCTAATTTTCATATATATATATATATATATGTGTGATATATATATATATATATATATATATATATATATATATATATATATATATATATATATATATATCTAAAAACAGTGAGTGGCCTAAGACTGATTTATTGAATATGATCGTTAATCAAACCAATGAAAACTGCAGCTGACAACTTTCCAGAAAGAAAAAGTAATTATTACATTAAAACTTTATCGATCTTATTAATTGACACACACTTTTAGTTTGTAGAAATTGTATTGATCCTGCAACACAGTAAAGTTTATAATACGATGTTTACATAATATTAGCGCATGCTAGAATAGAATGTTCTGACTTGGTTTGTCGAGGTGTTCTACATCAGATGTTGAAGTTAACTGAACTTGTCCTAATGAATGTAGACCTATGACGAGTACAGGATATAAGTGGTTTGAGTCGTCACCACTAGTGAATGCACATCCTCGTATTCAACAGTAAGGTAAAACGGTTAGGGAGAGTAAATCGTTAGTTTTCGCACAGTATACAGTTAAATCCAGACAAACGAAATATCCACAGCAGCTAGACAGAAAAGCACAAAAGAGATTTAAGTAATCCGACAAGCCAAAATCAAGGAGCAAATCGGGGAGCAAGGCGAAGGGCTAAAATCGAAAAGAGTTAAAAATGAGGTAAGATAAGTAATTGTACTTTGGTCAGATAACGTTGCTTTAATCTGTAGATTGAAGGCGAGCTCTACGTGGTAATCGATAACAACTATACGGAAAAAATTTAAAATTACAGGTGAATTCAAGAAACGCAGGTAACTTACCCCTTTGTGAAAACAACGGTTCTTATATATCCGCCCAAAAATAGCGATTAGTACATCTCACAACATACAGAAATACTTTATATTCGAAAGTTTCTCTTATAGAAATGATGATTGATTCGATTAGGTTGGAATAAGAGAATTTCGTAAAAAATATTTCATTTGCATACCAAAATGGCTACCCGTGCACATTCTTAAAGAAAGTTTTTAGTTATCAGATCCATTGTTACCAAATGATACTTAAATTCTGTAACAATGTGGAAAATAAGGATTGTAAATTAGAACAGGTAATGCCCTCTAGTGGTAATCAGCAGATATAGCGGACAACTCTTAGGTAAGCGGTTTTGAAACCGTAGAAATTCCCTAGATGGCATTGCTATGTCAATTTTAAACTTTTAAATACATGAATTGTAATACAGAAACTTATAAAATTTGTACTATTGAGACAGGTATCAAATAAACCAGTAAATATGTCTTTAATTTTCCCATCCAAAGGTACTTTTTAATACAGCGACTATAAACACGATGAAATCGATCAGAATGAATCCATTATACATTTACATTTTACATTTTATTGTGGTACCGTGAATGTCGTGAATATTAACAAGTACAAATTGAAAAAGAGGCAGACGCAGACACAGACACAGATAGACACAGGCACAGACACACACAGTCACACAAATCGACACACCGGTACACGAATACACGGACACAGGGACAAAATGACACATCTACACACAGACCTACAGACACACAGACACAGATATGCAGACGCACCGACACACAGACATACAGACACACAGACGCACAGACGCACAGACGCACAGACGCACAGACGCACAGGCGCACAGACGCACAGACGCATAGACGCACAGACGCACAGATGGACAGACGCGCAGACGCGCAGACAGACACACGGACACACAGACACACAGACACACAGACACACAGACACACAGACACACAGACACACAGACAACAGACCCACAGACACACAGACACACAGACACACAGACACACAGACACACAGACACACAGACACACAGACACACAGACACACAGACACACAGACACACAGACACACAGACACACAGACACACAGACACACAGACACACAGACACACAGACACACAGACACACAGACACACAGACACACAGACACACAGACACACAGACACACAGAGACACACAGAGACACACAGACACACAGACACAGACACACAGACACACAGACACACAGACACTCAGACACTCAGACACACAAATACACAGGCACACTGATACACTGACACACACACGCACACGCACATTCACACACATACATAGACACTTACAAACAGACACACGCGCTCACGCACGCACACACACACACACACAGACACTCAAAACATTCTGTTATAGCATCTTTATGAAATATTTGTAAATATACATTTTCGTGAAAATATTACTTTCAGCGGAGAACTACTGTACTTATTATTAAGTTAAAAGTAAAATTTTGAGAATGATGTTAGCTATGATGAATTTTAGCATTGCAGAAAACCGGAAGTTAAAGCAGTTAATGGCATCAACTTGACAATATATGAAGGCCAAATAACAGCGATTTTAGGACACAATGGTGCAGGAAAAACAACATTATTTAACGTTTTAACCGGATTGACAGCACCAACATCAGGCACTGCGTATGTTTTTGGTTATGACATAAGGTATGTTATACTTCTCCAATTTCCTTAAAGTCAATAATTACTTTCAGAGACGCAGATGACTTAGACCAGATACGCAGAATGACAGGAGTCTGTCCACAGCACGACATTCTTTTTGATAATTTAACACCAAAGGAGCATTTAGAATTCTTTGCCTCTGTTAAAGGAATTCCAGCTAATATTAGAGAGTACGAAGTTACTCGTACCCTTAAAGATATTGATTTAAGTGATAAAGCCGATAGTTTTGCAAAACATTTAAGTGGAGGTCAGAAAAGGAAATTGTCAGTTGGTATTGCAGTAATCGGTGATCCAAAAGTGAGGTTATAGTTTTTCAAAAATTTTTAATTAAAATTAATTTTTAGATAATTATACTAGACGAACCAACAGCAGGTGTCGATCCCTACTCAAGAAGACACATGTGGTCTGTTTTGCAAAATAGAAGACATGGAAAAGTGATTCTTCTAACAACGCATTTTATGGACGAGGCCGATATTTTAGGTGAGTAGTGAAAATCATCGACGTACAACGTTCACAAACTATTTTGTGCACTATGTTAATTGTTAATTGTAGCTCATAAAATGTTTTGCTACAGCTGACAGAAAGGCGGTTGTTTCGAAAGGTAAATTACGATGTTGCGGAAGCTCGTTGTTTTTAAAAAATAAATTTGGCATTGGATACCATTTAACACTTGTTCTAGATGGTGAGTTTAGCGTCTGTGTTTTATTTTTAAAGGTCAATGTATTCTTATAGGGATAAGCAGAGAGCATGGAATTGCTAAATTAGTAACGTCGCATGTACCAAAAGCTGAAAAGGCAAGGCGGCATGGTAGAGAACTGAGTTTTATACTACCACATAATGCCGTTACAAACTTTGCACCTTTATTTTCTGCAATTGAACATGAAATTAATAGTTGTGGAAAACTAGGTGAGTAGTCAAGGTAAAATTAGATACTTGGGTTTATATAGAATTTTAGGTATATCGAGTTATGGTGTTTCAATGACAACGTTAGAGGAGGTATTTTTACACTTAGAACGAGATGAAGAAACTGATGATTCTGTCGAAAATTTATCTAAGAAAATGGTCCGTAGCCGTGCTCTCAGTAGAAGTTTAAGTTTACAGAGTAAGAGTACAAGTTATCAGTCTTTGCAAAATGAAAATAATGCCAACCATCAAGATGGAAGAGGTAAGAAATACTTTTCATCATTTTTAGGTTAGCTCAACATAGTAAGAATTAGTAATAAGGAGTAGGTATAGTTAATTTATGCTAATGAATAGGTATATGGCAATGATTTCGGTAAAAATCTAAAACTATTCTATCTTAAAGTGAGTTATGTTCACACTAAAACTAAATTGCTTCGCGACTTCCTCTTCACTCTGAAACTACAATTCAACTATTAGAATTGGTTACATAAGTAGTCATTAGACTCGTGCTATTTTCATTGGGGCATTTGCCTTTTGGATTATCTTGGTAAACTAAAGCACACAAAATATGGCTGCAATAATCAGTACCATACGGATGGTGCAATAACTTACGGAATCGGCAGTAGCTGGAAAAGCAATCCTCGGATATAAGAATTACGAGGTAAAAATACTTAAAACATCGATCTTTGGAAGATGGTTAAGGAAAGTTTGGGGAGAATGGACTACGCGATAAAGACACCCGAGATCACAAGAGCTTGCCTGCAGCAGACTGTACTCTTAAGACCTTTTGATTTTCGTTTCGATTCGGAAGATTCACGCTGATATATCTGCAGCGTCCATATATAGCGGGTTTTTGGTACCGAAATTCAATTCTGTTGTATCAGAGTGATTAGCATCGATGTGTGTTTTTAGGGTCACCGACTCATCGGTCAACTTATTTCAGTTATTCACCGAGCGCGAAATAGGTAGGCACAGTATGATATAAAAACGGATTTTCCGTCTTTTACGACGTGGAGGCTGGGTCCAGGCTGCATTTTTTTAAAAATTATTATTAAGAATTACTATTTGGTAGGAGAACAAAAGAGATTCGCGTCAATATCAGTAGTATTACTCAAATTAAACTTCCATAAGCGGCATCTATCTTTTTTAATTAATCATTTACGTTACAAATACTCAATCTGCTTAGACCCTAAAGCAAGCACCTATCTATAATACCAATATTGTATAATGAAACATTTCCGCCCTGATATAAATACTCAATGTTTTATAGACTTACAATGGGTTCTTACACAATTAAACCGCACTAAGAGTCGTGAAGGCGTAATAAACTAAGCTGGTTTCCAAGCTAACTTCAGTGTAAATGAGCACGTCCGATATAAGGCGTAAAACGGTTAAAAATTAGGGTCAAGCACCTCACACTTACCATAAAACCATAAATAACAACATTCAGTCTGGGAAAAATAGTTTCTGAAGTTTCTCTGAAACAAATAGTCCTAAGCGAACTATTAAGTTGATCTTACCTGATTGTGGAAGATAGCATTGTAGCCTACTCGATAAAATCATACGCGATTCAAGTTAAAACATTCAATGCATACAACACCCTGTCACTTTTTAAATTTCGTCTCAGTAGCCTTAATAAATGTATCTTAATCCCAAAACAACAAACACATACACGCCAAGCCAGTTTTGAAAATCTTTAAGTTCAACTAATATTATTAAAAATGAAATTATCCAAAGCTCAAGAAAATTTTGAAACATGTTATCTTAAACTTATTGATCATACTCTGTATATTTATAACATTAACTCTTACTATCTTAAAAATTGAAAAACGTAACGATCAGTTCGTCTTTTATGAATCATATATCTTCTCAATTACTGTTTGCAATGTTTATCATTAAAATGTATGTAAACTTTTCCAAGTAGAAATTGCTGTGATTCAAATCTGAAACTACTACTTAATAAATAAGTCGAGACCAATATTGTGTACTCAATGACTCTTAATGAATGCAAAGTAATTAAATTTTGTAATCAATGTGATCAAAATAAGCAAATTTTCAGACCAACCATATATCTAAAATGTCAAAGGTGTTATTATTTGTAAACGGCGTGATTCTTTATGTTACTTCACACAACAAAGAAATCAATGAAATCTTAGAATACAATATTCGTTCTCTTTAAAACTTTAAACTGTAACAAAAAAAAATCCTGATAGATTAAATCCCTACTAAATATTATCATCCTCTACACGTATACTAACAGGTAATGGAGATCGATTACCTTTAATGTCTAAATGAAATTTACAATATATTCAATGGCATCTTAAGATAATCAAACGACCACCACTCATATAACTAAAATTATTTTTACATATAATTCTTGCAGAACTTTTTCAGATATAATGTCTTATCCACTGGGGTTGATTTGCTTTAGTTAATCCTGAGTATGCATGTACACTCACATTATTAACAATAGGCTTTTAATGGAGTTAAGACAGGCCGTTGCACTATAAGCGTTAACTTAAATGTCCTATTCACTCACTCCTGTTTTCGCGTGAAGAAAGTGAGCAGTCTGATTTACTGACTGCCCTCAATCTTTGTCATAGAATATTTTAATTACACTTGATGAATAAATTCTTAGTAGTGTATAAACGGTCCATTAAGTGCTGTTAATAAACGCACATATATTTACCTTAGTATTATTAATGTCCAATACTGCCTAATTTGCAATACTTAACACCTTTAGTTATATAAACGATCACTCTAAAAGTTTGTTTTCGATCGTGCGGGGTTTATACGCAATAATTTTTAACACAATGATTGCTGTTTACCTACAACAAATCTGTTTAAACACTTCCTAAATTTTTGTAAAATTTTAGTAACAATTTCCAACTCACATTAATTCCTTTTATTTGTAAACCTTTAAATACTTCATCCCCAAAATGGGTGTTTGCAGTAAACTAATATATACTGAGGCATTGATTGTTTACGAAATAAAAACTGGCATAGATCGTTATGCGCGTCCTTCCAAGGTATAACACTGAACCCGAGTGTCTATCTTCTACCCTGTCACTATCTCTTATAAAATTCCCGGCATCCATTTTGCAAAACGTCATCATATTTACTCCGCTAAAACCAAAACAGCCTATCCCAGTGGAATGGAGTTTGCCGACACACTAGTTAGAAAAAAGAGCTACAAGGAAACCAACAAACCCGACACTTAAAAATTTCTGCCATCTTGAAATTTTTACAAAAATCTTAATAATTCTTCGAAATATCAAATTTCGCACCCATACTCAGTACACACTACATTCAGATCTAGATTCAACTTTTCATAAAAAGTCCCACATATGCGCGACATTACTTCCGCAAGTTATTTTACAATATTTACCTTGTAGAAAAAGTATTTGAAAACTTATTACCCTGAAATGGCTCGTCAAAATGTTAATGACTACCCTGGCTTGTTTACACGACACACGTGGAGAATCACAAGCTGATTTCCGGCAACTTTGTACACAACTGAACGTGAAACTTTTCACGCCGCGTGTAGTTTAGTGTCTGTCCGCTAGACGTCTACACAAGTTTTGCGGTTATATTTAAAACATTTTCTGAGATATTGGGCTGACCGTCATTCCCCTGTTAACGTCATTGCCCCTTTCTCCCCTATATTTAGTTATATACAGTTATAAAGTGTTTTATAGTTATTTAAATTGTAACTTAAGTTAACAAGCTCTCCACAAATACTGAGGCACGTAAATACTACAGATGATGGTCGGTTCAAATATTATAATCTATCTGTGTATCTTTTCCGAATTGATGAAAGACACCTTTGGCTTTAACAGTATGTTGCTTGAATAGCGTTTACTAAACATGCTGATCCACATTTTGGGTTAAAGTTAATCGTAAAAAACGGACGCTTATTCCTTTAATAAATATGCAACTTGTTTATACAGTGCTATCAAAGAAAGGAGTAGGTAGAACAAAGTTAAATGAAATAGAAAATGTAAAACGCAAAACACTAAAAAAGCAAAGACATACAATATCTGTACCAAACACTTTAGGTGTATGCTCTGCATTGCTACGTACTAAAGTGATCATGATTGATTATGTGACGGCTAGGTTCATTGTTAGGTTATAGTTTTTACAAAAATGGTTGCCACCATGAAACATGTGTTTACTAAAAATGTACAGTGACCAATATCAATAAAATAAAACTCCCCTCCAGCTCCAGTCCGCCGTGATGCATATGATCTATTAAAATGGAAAATATAACTTAGTAATGTGTTGGTGTAAATCGTAGACAGTTATTTTTTAAATATCGCATATTTATTTACCATCTTAAATTAATCGAGACAGGAATGTGTCAAAAAGTCTTGTCAGACAAGTAACAAGTCTTGGTGTCGGAAAAAGAGAAAAAAGTTGAATTGGGTCAGGTCATTCGCGTTTTACGTGGTTCCTTTTGTTACCACATTGTTGACTACAATTGTAACTACGTAAAATGCCAATGACGTATGGGCACCGGTACAAAAATTTAAGTTAGGAAATAGTTTCTAATAAAACATCTGATTTTACATTTTACTATATCATTAGACAAAATATTGACCATGAGACTTTACGTATGCGTTTCCTGCTTTTATATTTTTCTGTCGCATTTGTTGGTGAGTTATGCACTAATATTTATTAATAAATTATGTATTAGAGTTAATAACACTTAATAACATTCAGTATCGAAATAATCTTGCAGCAGAAAAAATACCAGATGGCGTATAATTAGCAATTTCTTTGCGGTATGATAAGATAATATTAATATTTTCTGTCAGAGGTAAACGTACCGTATCATCGATCCAAAGCAGGCAAACCAGGTTTTTCGACAAAGACAGGCATACTAAACAGCGAGCGGTAAAGTATTTTGATTCCAGACTTAATGACACACAAATAAAAGACATCATCGAACTCGAATGTTTTCCGTCTTCAAAACGTTTTGCGACCTCTATATAACTAACATAAACATCATTACACCATGTTGTACTATACTGTACTATTGAACCATTAAATGTTCAGTTTTCAAACTTTAAGAAATTTTCTTAGCACAATGCGTGGCTAGGAATTATTTAACGCACAGGAGGAATTTCCTTTTTTAGGGGAGCACATTTAACATATACTGTGCATTCTAACGCAATGTAAACGGAAATGAAGCTCTAAAACGCGTGTTTCGCACAAAACGAACATGGGTTTGCCTAATTTTAACAACGTATGGTAAAAATATACCGTGCTATGAAAAATGGCATGTAATACAAACAAGAAGATACCAATATATTGATTAAAATATAATATTGAAAGAAAATACGCTTCATTGTGGTTAAAGATACTCACATCACGTAAATAAATTTACAAATAACATAAATCCAAAATTTCAATAAAGATAACGATAGCAAAGAAATCGCACGTTACAAATTTTGGAAGCGTTCCAAATATTCCGCTTTCCGATGGTTAGTAACTTTAATAAATATAACTGTAACTGTATAAGCATACGATTAAATCGTTACAATAAACCTAGGTTCTGTGTCTAATGTGCCGATCGGGTTTTTTACATAGAAAATAACGCCAATAATTTTGATTTATTGACAGAGCACACTTATTAGTATCAGGATTTAACCATCTGCGTAATTGCTTTAAAGCAGCTTATGCAGTATTACGATCGAGAAGCACTATGTAGAAATGCTTCCTGTGCGAGATAATCTGTGTATCAAGCTAAGTTGTATAAAATAATTTTCAGTGCCGCTCGTATAGCTTAAAAAGTACAAAGGACCTCCAGACCAAATGTGAAAATTCATTTTGATTCACCTGAAGTGCAGCTATTGCATTTGGGTTTATGTCATACTTCTTTAAGGGTCAGTTGTATTCGCGTGCGTTCAGCTTTAAATCTGTTAACTGACAGGTTTAAGAAGTTTGATGGCTTAAAATTCAAAAAGAAGCCACCTACATTTGTAATATGCGTCAGTTCACTATTTTGAAGTTTAAGCTGTACATATGCAACTGGACCTAAAAAACTATGTACCTACATATCGTAATGAGTTCAAACGACATTAGAAAACCGCGCAGGTAAATATCCGCAAGAGTCAATTAGCTCATTGTGAGGGCCGTGCGTTTTACTAATGATTTTAATTATGTTGAACGGTAACTCAAATCAGGTAATATTTTTGGATGCCACCCTGTCTTAAATCAGTTAGTACGCTAACAAAGGGAGATCAGGAGATCAGAGAGAAATACTTGGACTTACCTTTTGCAGCCTCCTGCAGGTCGCACACTTCAGTTGCTACCCCTTAAGTCTAATCTGAAGCCCAATGCATCAAAAACACCACTGTATAGCTCTCACTTTACGACTTTACCAGAAATAAAGGAACTTTGAAACTCAAAAACAAATATTGCAACTGTAAAAACTGAAATCCTCACTCCAACTCCCACCGCCCCTATCTTAATTGATATTAATCACTTAAACTAAAATGAGATCGTCAACAAGACTGCATTATTGAAGATAAACCTTACAATCGTCTATTCTATCAAATTACATAATTCAAAATTTAAATTCACAATACTTATTTTTTATTTTTTTGTTTCCAAAAAAATGCTTTTACAAGTTAAAGAAGATGGCACACGCCCTTTTTAATTAAACATGATTGGCGGCCAACGTAGAAAGTTCAATAACAAAAACTTGATGTTTAATAGCAAAAAACGTGATGACTAAGTAATTTCGTAAAACTGTCGGTTAAGGCTGTTTTAATAAACTAATAAAAATCCAGCAAACACCACTAAATCCGCTGACATATTTTTTATCAACCACCTGTTCATTTAATTTTCAAACGAATAATTAGATTTGTTGGAGACAAATTTGAAATAAGACATTTCAAAGTTTTAACTTACACAAGATTACAGGGATTAAGGGGTAGAACCGTACACGATGCTTAGGGCTGCCCTAGGTCTCTTCCGCCGGAAAGATCGACTCCCTTCTCAACGCGAATGGAAATTCACATTTTTCTCCACCAAGATTATTCATAAATTTGAATGCAAAAGCCGACAGTGTGTTAACTTTTGCCGTATCCGGAGCTCTATATAGCTTCTTGAAGCAATAATTACTATTTCATTAAACACAAAAACTCTTCACTTAAATGTCACCCTATAAGAATCACATCAACATCAAGTTTATTAAGCCACTAAACTACCCCTCTGATTATTGAAAACATTTCACAAAGCCGTTCACGATTATTTTCCTTTGAATGACGCCAGCTCTTCGGGAAAAGCTGCACAAAAAAATGAAAGCGTGGCCTGCGAACTCTCTTAAAAATACTCCATAGCGAAACGGGGTAGCAACCCCTTGTACAACGCTTCCACCAGACGTTCGTCAGACCCACACGATATAAGGGTTCTTTACATCACTCACAAACGCTCTACTACCTGGTACGGATCACGCACGCCTTATTCTACTCAAAGCTGGCCGCTCATTACCCTTTCGTGATTCTTCCAAATTCAATTCCTTTACTAAAAATTTATTCAAACAGTTTGTGCGTTAAAACCGGAAAGAGATAACTCCTCGATGGTGCAATTTCCTCTTAATTAATAATTTAACAAATCAAACATCAACCACTATTACAATTATCCGATATATTTTAAAATAAAAACTACTTTCCTTAATTCCTTTACTACGTTTAAACACAAACAAGCGTAAACGAATATCACTAAAATATATTCAAAGAACAAAAATACATTAAACTGAATATCTAATAATTTACTACAATTTCCGATAACTCTAGTAATGCCAACTCTACCCTATGTCATGACTAAAAAACAGTGCATCCCAAACTTTGGAGCTGAATATACCTACATTTACAACGTTTCTTTACAAGACTAATTTCTCTATTATTAATTCCACACAATATTTATTGCGTTTTCTCAATTAATGGTCTTCAAAATAAATAACGGATTACGACAAAGCTAGAAACTGGTAGTAAGGTACAAGTTAAATTGCACTTACACTGTCGAAGTTAAAATTTCATTGTCCAATACCTTACACTTTACTTTCACGTTTCTTAAACCTTATGAACACATCGCCTAGAGTAGCTTCGTCGAAGAAAATATAGAGACACTGCAATTGAATCATCAACCTTGGAAGTGAAAACATCTCGTGAGAGATTCGGACTTGCCAAATTCATGTGCCAAATCGGTGATGTTAGATTTGAACGTGTCAGATTCCGACGTTTTTGATTCGAGTCTATACTCGAGCTCGATTGGAATACATAGTATACGAGAAAGTAAAAACTCGGTAAGGAATGTATTTTGATTTTAATGACAATAATTCTACTCTTACTCAAATTCATTGCTTGCCTTACATTTGACTCTCGTGGCAATAATTAAAACATTAGAACCTATTTGCAAGTTTGATATTGAATTACTCGTAAAACTCAAATCTGATAAAAAGAATTGGCCGTCTAGTGGCAAGCTACGCTGTGTTATGAGAATGAGATGGGGTTGGATGAAGTTAAGTGTTGCATCTTAGTGGGACCTGTAAACAATAAAACTACTCCAATTAGAATTAATGAGCTTTGAGCAATGATGGTTCAACCCGTTAATTTGATAAATTGGGAAAGAACCACCAAGAATACCCATTTCTTTAATAAATAAGTAATTGCACAAGAACATTAATAAATCAAAGAACAAAAAAAAAACAAATAAAGGGTTCAATATATAACAAAACACCATTAAATAACCAAATTACAAAAGTAAGTAACCGAAAAAATAAAAAGCAGTTGAAGTACACATAAACTCAAAAAAAAACAAACGGTAAAATTACACCCACAATTGTGTATATGAGTAAATGAGAATAAAAATTGTAATATCAAACATGTGGCTCTTATATAACCAATCATGCCGATCTTTAAGTTAACAGTAAATAAGAATATAATAATGCAGGTCAAGGTACATATAAAGTATAACAAACAGTAAAATTAAACAGGTAACTGCAATGTAGTTTAATTACACTTAGATAGGAATAAAAAAAATAGGCAAGGAATTTACACTTACACAATTATATAGTGAATAAGATAACAAAAATGCACACGTACAATTGCAATAAATTACATAGATAAAAGAAAGAAAACCATTAACATAAAGCGTTGCAAGGGCAAGATGCGAATAGATCATAAGGAAGTGACCGATAACCTACCTGAAAGGAATGGGGCGAAACTACACCATTCCTTTCTCAGCCTACACGTTCTGCACTTCAAATCAATAATAACGGGTTAGTTTAACAGTAAAGAGGGGATTCGAGGTGTTTTTTATCCGGACCCGTGTCTGTAAGCGCCAGTACCGTTTATACACGGGCGAAAATATTAGTAAACAGTCAACAATGCCAACTCATACCAGCAATGAGGGGGGGGGGCACTGTACTGTCTGACGCGGAGTCCTTTTACTTTAACAGATTTCCAATTAAGGAACGAACTTACCAGACGGTGTATTGGCAATGAAATTACTACCCTTTGTTATCAAATGACAATTCTGTGCCATTCAATATCTCGTGGTAATTAAATAGCCACTTCTTGCAAGGCAATGATTGATTTTTAATAGGTTACATAGGCTTGTTGAATTACTTACTGCGAGCTTTAATCTACATTCCAACACCTACTTACGTTTGAATATAATCCTTTAATTTATCACTTAATCACAAATACTTAACGGGTTAAGATACGCCGTTTTGAATTCGACGCAGCGGCGTTTATTTATAGATATGTTGGTTGCAGGTCCGCTTCGCGGATTAAAACCTCGAACATTACGTTTATTTATCAACACTTTTGTATACCCGACCATCTAATTTTGTGAAAAACTTACATTAAAACTAACACAAAAAGAAAAAGACAAAATCGCGTTGTTTAGTTATACTAAAATGCACAGGACAAAATGTTTATAACGGTTTACAATGATTTTGTAATCAAACAATTAGAACGATACGACTCAATCGAGCCTCTAACCGCAAATAACTGTTTTTCTCTAAAATCCAACTCCGTTTTCAAAAGTTATGAAAAAACTAGAAATATTATGTGGGAGTAGTTTAATATCTATTATTAAAGGACGCATTAATTTTTAAAATATGCACTCGTCCGTATCAGATCCTATAGTTCTCGAATTTCAAAGTAACAACGACGTCTTTTGATTTTCCGTATGTGCCGATGTGATTAATTACCAACGGATGAAATTTCTACCCAACGTATGTGTGTATTTAATCTTCAACGAGGCGTCACGCTCTGTCTCGAGAGAACACCTGCTTTCTACCCCAACACATGTTTTTCTTTTTCATTTCAATCCTTAGTCAAATATCAGTTACATAAAATAAAATATCCCCAAAACCATTATCAAATTACGAAGTATTACAAGATACCGAACCGATTAGTTATCTTTTCCTTGGCGGCAACAACTTGCGATTTGAACATTTTTATTACAATAAAAAGTTAGTGGTATAGCTAACATTTACTCACTTGCATACGTAGATGACTTCTTCCTATTAAGTCCGTAAGGATGATCTCAAAATGATTTTATTTTAAAACAGAAGTAGTTGTAATGATTAAAAATTTTTTCCTCTTTAACTATGAGCGTTATAAATTGGTGAGTTAAGTTCCAATTAATATAATCAACGTTTTTGTTAATTTAACCTAATGAAATAGTCTATTACCAGCATTGAAATTTTAAATTCCTGTAAGGTTTTCTACCGACTTATTCTTTGTTCTTCCAGGTGGAGGAGATACCCAACTTCAAGGTTTAGAAGTAATATGCGAAACAAAATCTCCAATTATAGGTTTAGGTTTAGAAAAAATCGAATCAAAACCAAGCATACCGCAAACATTCATCGCACTTCTGAGATTAAGGTTCCTTCGTTTAATAAGAGATATACAAAAATTATATTTTATGATTATGTTACCACTTGGACTAGCTACTATTGGCTTGTATTTAAATAGTATACAGAGTGCACAAAGTAAAACGAACGTGCTCTATTTAAATGAGAGGACTTACGGTAGTGAAACTACCCTTTTAGTTTATAATGGTACTGGAAAAGATATCGATTTATTTATAGATACACTGACCGAAGTTAGCCATAGTAGGGTCAATATGTACAATGGTAATTTTTCTTTACTTTTAAATATTGCACCTCACATGGCTGCTCTAAATATTAATCAACTTGACGTATCAAATGTTAATATTACTGTGATTTACAATGATACGCTTCAGCACAGTTTACCCATTGTTATTAATTTCATTGACAATACAATATATAGGTGAGACCATAATTTTTTTAATTAATGATTATATGTAGATTTTTCTTTCAGATACTTAAGCGATAGGGATACAAAATGGCGGCCAATTGAAATAGGTGTGTACCCATTTCAGCAAACAAGTCAACCTGAAGAATTCAATATTGGAGTTTTCTCAACTTCTATATTCTTGGGTATGATGTTTGTATTAGTGCCCGTCAGCTTGGCAGTAGATATGGTTTATGACCGCGAGGTAAAACGCAAAACTACGCACGTACGTTTGTGCTAAACGCTATATTATTTCAGATTAAAGCAAAAAATCAGCTACGCGTCAATGGATTATCATTCTCTATGTATTTCATAACTTATTTCATTGTGTTAGTGACACTAATGTTTATTATATGCGCTGCGCTCTTGTTAATAATACTAGTTTTTGATATCCCTTCACTGAGGGGATGTCCGGGGTTAAGTATCTTAGGAATCTTGTTATTACTACACTGCCCCGCATCAATACTCTTCATTACTTGCATTAGCTACATTTTTGATAAAATGGATTCGGCACTCTCAATTTTGCCTAATATTGCTACTTTATTTGGAATGGTGCCGTTTTTCTTAGTTTTTGGCCTTGATATGTTTGGGATAGGTAAGGCAAGAAATCTCCAACTGTTCTACACAGTATTACTTACAGGAGGAAGATCTGCCTATATTCTTCATATATTTTTTTCACTGATCAATACAATGTACATACCATACGGCGCTGTATATTACATACAACGTGTTTATCAAATGTGCACTGAATACCGTGGCTGCACCAATATCAGTTTAGCTGATTACATGACGCACGAAATAATAGTAATGATTGTTGGTATTATTCTCCACTTACCAATTTGGTCTTTCGTCCTTCTTATTTTGGATATTGTTAAAAGTGGTGGAAAAGTTTCGGATGCGTTTCAAGTATTTAAGGTAAGTCACCTTATCTTTATACCGTTTACGAAATCGACATTTTTAGACAACGAAAAATGAAAGGTATGATGAGTTACGTGAATTGAGTGATATTGGTGAAAATGAAGATGATGACGTTAAGCATGAGAGGCAAAAGGTTAAAGACTTAATTACTAATACAACGCAAAACCACCCGGTTATTGTTGTACAAAATTTACATAAAGAATATAAAAAAAGACAGTCAAAAATGTGTGAGCGCCTTTGTAATAATAATGAGTGCAAGACAAAAGTCGCCGTTAAAAGTTTGTCGTTAGCTGTTGATGCTGGTGAGGTTTTTGGGTTGCTTGGTCATAATGGTGCGGGAAAAACGACTACTATGAAAATTATTATAGCTGAAGAAGCTCCAACACGAGGCAGAGTGAGCGTCGTGAGTTACTGTTTAGTATAGTTTTCAGTCACTTATTTTTAGGTCCAAATTGGTGGAAAAAGTATAACCTGCAGTTTAGATAACGCTTTTCAACTGTTAGGTTATTGCCCACAACACGACGCTTTATGGAAGAACATAACAGTTCGTGAGCATTTAGAGTGTTACGCAGCAATACGGGGGGTTCCTTTTAAGGAGATACCCAGGTTAGTATTTTTACACTAGCCATTCCACTTACGCTAAAATTTCCAGAGTTGTAGAGCTTTACCTCGCAGGATTGCAAATTGAAGAACATGCTTCGAAGCAGGCTCAGCACTGTTCAGGAGGTACTAGGCGTAAACTCTCATTTGCAATGGCCATGGTTGGCAATCCTAAAATAGTATTATTAGACGAGCCTAGTACTGGTATGGACCCTAGAAGTAAACGATTTCTGTGGGATACAATTTTAGCCAGTTTTCAAGTATGTATTCTTTGCTTCTAATCATTTTTAAATTCGCATTTTAGGGGACGAGAGGTGCAATTTTAACAACCCATTCCATGGAAGAAGCCGATGCGCTTTGCTCTCGTGTGGGAATAATGGTCAAAGGGGAATTGAGGTAACACGTTTCTATTATACGTTTGCCAATTTAACGATACCCTATTTCTATTAGGTGTTTAGGATCAACTCAGCACTTGAAGAACTTGTATGGAGCGGGTTACACTTTAGAAATGAAATTGAAAGGAGGTGACCGTACACCAACATCATCATCGGTCGATCGTCTGAAAAGTTTAAAACAATTCGTTTATGGGTTATTTTCATCTGCTGCTTTGCAGGAAAGCTTTATAGATCGTCTGGTCTTCAGTGTTCCACAGCAAAGCGTTCCGTCATTAGCAAGCTGTTTTTCGGAATTAGAAAAAGGTGGGATACCGTAATTCGTATTTCTGCGAGTAGACTAATTATCTTTTTTAGTTAAAGCAGAGTTGGATATTGAGGAGTACAGTTTTAGCCAGACCACACTAGAGCAAGTTTTCTTGAAATTTGCACAGTATGATGAAGTGAATAATAGCGAATAAGTATATACGGACAAAACCGTTCCTATACATTGTGTAGTAGTGGAAATAATAAGAAGAAAAAATTATGAACATTATTTTTAACGTTGATTAATATTAATATTTTAAGTAGTAAAGTGCACTAATGTGATACTTTTAATAATTATTATTAGGTAATTAAACAAATTTACTTTTAACACACTACAATGTAAATTTATGCACCAAACATGCTAATTTAATTGATTTTTTGCATAGTTATGGTAAAATACGTAGATGAAAATGATAAAGAAAATAAAATGGTAGAAAAAGGTGTAAGTAATGTAAGTGGGGGAATTTGGTTTTTCAAATCTCTCTAGAAACTGCCGTGTTCACTTTTTAATAGTTATAAACATTTTTTGTACAATACTGCCTTTGTTCCGTATTTATGCTGATTTAGTAAAACATCGAAAAGACGAGTATTTTAATTATCCTATTATTAGCCTTTTTATTTTGAGAAATATGACTGTTGCCGTAAGATTCTAGATTTACTGAGTATTTCATAACCAAAATAGTAGATCGATCATCTAGCTAAAACCCTGTTGTCTAAAATAAACCAGCAAGTAATTACATAAAACAAGAAAAGAGAATGCTTAAGTAAGTAGATAGCAAGGAGATCAAATACAACGAATTTTGCAATCTGCAGTTAGAATATTACTTTCATCAAATCCAAATACTAAACTACTAAATGCTTATTTTAAAATAAATGCTCAAACTCAAAACCACATTGTCTAAATGTTTAACGTTAATCGAGTATAAATGAATAAATGACAACGCTGTAAGACAAGCAGCAACCAAGTGACCGAGCTAGTAGGGTTCTGGTATCACGACCTGATGAGCATTCGGGGGGTAATGAGTTCGGTTCTCGTTACCGTCTACCCTGTATGAGGTTTTTTCAGGGGTTTCCCTCATACACATGTAGATGCATGGTCACTGCGTATACCCAACCATGTGCGGCTACTTAGCCGAATATTGGGGTAGTATTTTCCCCTTAGAATCCTAGATCCGTTTCATCCGATCCTATCCTGACCACACCCATCCATAATCCGACCATGCATATATACGTAATGTATGTATGTATGCTGGCAATCCTTGATTGTGGCTGAAGGTGCTTGGAAAGCTTAAGCAGTCGCCCTTCCCATTGGGGAAAGAATGAAATACGTGACCTTTTCTACAACCAAGCAAGAGTTTGATACAGGACATTCGGATATCTGGTTCTGCAATCCAATTTCTTGCTGTAAATTAAACCCTTTAACCCATTAACGCCCGTTGTCCCCACATAGGGATAATGGAAAACACCAATTAGTGCTGACATCTAGTGGACTGCAGCGAAATCTTATGTTGTGCAAATTATCGGTAATGCAGTTGTTTAACGCATAATGTAGCACAACTGACACCCGTCAAGTATTAGGTGCTGAAATTGCTTCAATTACACGCCAATATAAACAGAATTAATTGGCTTATTTATAAGAGATTAGTAAATAAATTTCTACTGTACTAATATTCTAATTATTTTTGTAAGAAGTCAGGTAAGAACATATTTTGTGGTGTGCTTGTTTGGGCACAACGGGCGGAACCGCTATGATTTCCCGGCAAGTCCAGTAACGTTACGCTATTCAATTTGTTTGTTTGTTATCATTATTCCAACTGATGTCGACTTTCAAACCGACGAGGAAATGACAGCAGAAGACCTATCTGTGCTTGCTGACGTTGCTGGTAAGATCGAAGTACATTTTGGCAAAGAAGATGAAACAAGCGATGAAGTAGACAACATACAAAAAGAAGAAAGGGCCAACTTGAGGAGCCAAGCTGGGCCAAGGATTATGTAAATATCGATATGTCATCTACGACCGTCCGGAAAGGTCGTTTAGAAATAATAATAAATGACCTAGAAAATGTTGCTCCTGTAGAAGTTTTTAAAAAATTATTCAGCAGTGACACATAGTTATATTGCACAGCAAACTAATTTGTATTCTTCACAAAAAAATAAGCACGATTTTCTTGTTTCTCGTGAAGATATAAAGATTCCTGTCGGATGACTTTTACTGACAGGATAGCATCGACTACCAAGCGAGGGGAATTATTGGGGTTTAGACGAAGACTTGAAGGTACCACTGCTTGGAAATCCTATATCTCGTAACAGATACATTGAAATCAAAAAATACATACACCTTGCCGATAATGATCATCTTAATAAAAATTATAAAATGCTCAAGGTCCATCCAATGATGTTGAAACTAAATCAAAATTTTCAACAATGGGGTGTCTTTCACGAACATCTTTCGATTGACGAGGCAATGGTCAAGTTTTTTGGACGTCACACTAGAAAACAATATATTCGAGGGAAACCTGTGCGTTTCGGATGTTATGCAGCTCAATGGGATACACGTATCAATTTGACACATATTGTGGTTAAAACGGTACATCTAAAGCTGGTACTATTCTTCCTTCAGGCTAACAAATTGTTTTCGATCTCTTAAAAATTGTTTCTATTTCATCGGACCACGTAGTATTTTTCGACAATTATTTTAGTAGCCACAGACTCCTAAAGATGCTTAAAGAACGGGGACAACGAGCTACGGTAATAGTTAGAGGATCGAACATAAAAGTATCCTTTATCTGATGTAAAGCAATGGTAATTCGGGTATTCCATTTGTAAGGTGGCAAGATAATAGCCGCGTAACAATGATAACAAATTACGACGCTCAAGCAGTGTCAAATGTAAAATCGACGTTCCTCAAACAGCACTTTTAAACAACAATTAATCAATGGATGGAGTGGACTTACGCGATCAATCTGTTAATAATTACCGCATCGCAGTTAGAGGAAAAAAATAGTGGTGGGTATTGTTTACGAATATGGTAAATGTGACACTCCTACAGATTACATCAGCTAGTATCACAAGAATCCATTGGCCTGTTAGAATTCCAAAGAAAAATTGTTTCATTATTTGATAGAAAACGAAAGAGCCAAATTTAAAACACGACCTTCTGGACACATGCCAGTTTCGTATAGAAAAGTGGAAAACGCAATTATAAAAAAAAAAAAATTACAAAGCAGCTACAGTGTGCACGATGGTGCTGCGAAAAATGTAAAATTACTCTGTGCACTAAATGCAAGTATTTCAGGGTATAATATTTCAAAAAATATATTTTTGAAAAGTAGTGGTTTGTACCATTGTCCCCATTGGAGTGTATATGTAAACTAAAATTCTTAGAAGATATGATCTACGAAACGCGTTGTACTGAATCAATTAAAATTAATACCCAGAATATATAAATAAGTGGTGCTTAGATTACCTAGATCAGTTCTATAATTTAAAGGATCTTGAGTACTGAAAATGTGAGCCATTTCAAGGAAAAGTCTGCTTCTATAAATAATTTCTGTGTCTAAAATTTTAACTTTAGGAAAATTTGGAATGTGATTGGTGTTTTTGCTATGTTTTGTTTTAAGTCATTGTGATGTTTGTCCAATATATACTTTATTGCATTCGCTACAAAGGATGGAATATACAACATTAGAGTTACTAAGAATTGGAGTTCTGTCTTTTAATTTTGAAAACAAGTGTTTTTGTTAGGTTTAATGCTATATTTCGCTATAAGTATTTGTTCGTTGGTTAAGATATTACATAAGATAGGTGTTAAGTTTAGTATGTAAGGGATTCTTCTGTTAATCATGTTTGTTTGTGTCAAGTATGCATTTTGAAAATTAATTTGAGAATTTACTGGTGTACTGTATAATAAATTTTTTCTTTAATAATGTTTTTGGATAACCATTGTTCCTAAAAATCAAGAATAAGTTATCTACATTCTTTTTATGTAATGATTGATGAGAAATCTTAAGTATTCTGTTCTTGAGACCCAGAACAATATTAATTTTTTGATTAAAAGGATTATTAGAATAATAATTAATATATTTACCTGAGCTAGTTAATTTTTGATACCAGTCTATTATTAAACTGTTATCAGGTTTTCTTATGATTCTATCTAAGATGGGGACACTATTATTGTTTTTTTCTTCTATTGTAAATTGAGTATGTGTATTAAAACTGTTAAAAGTCTGTAGAACTTGAATGTTAGTATCATTGGGAATGGCGATAATTACATCTACGTATTTTTTAATTAAAGGGGTATCAAAATTAAGTAAAGGTAATACATGATCAAAAAGAGAATCCAATACTATTGTAGCATGATGTTAATAGATTATTTCTTACTTATGTTCATTTTACATAGATTCTTGATGAAGAAATAAAGTGTTTCGAAAGCTTGAATTAAATAATCATTTTCATTTTTAAACAGACGCATCCCGATACCATATTTTTATAATAATTACGGTCGTTACTTCCCCTAAACTTCATATATATATATATATATATATATATATATATATATATATATATATATATATATATATAAATTGTGATGTCTACTTATAAATTTGTGAGGAATAATATTAATTGTTGTAAAATTTTAATATTTTAATTAATAAATTTATTTAGTTTGAGAATATTTAAATTTTTTTAAAATGTTGATAATTTATGATTAAGATTGTGCACCGGACTAGCTCAAATCTCAAATGGGGATAGAGTTCAGGGAATTTAGTTTGAAGTTAAAATTTTGAATCTGGAAATGTGTATATGAAATATCCTTTATATAATTGAATTGCAAGTATAAAAATTATTTTGAATGTAATTTGCTATTGACGCATGCGTTGTAATAAACTTAAGTGAAATTAGAAACTGTCAAAATGTCAAATAAATAATTTAGAAAATTAACGTTTAGATCAAAAATGAAAATTTAGAAAAAGAAAAGAAATTAATACCTTTACAGGTGTTTACACAAGTAAATATTTAAAATTCTTAACCAAAAACATACATGTAACAAATATAAATTGCAGGAAATTTATCACAATAAGTAGGGTTATTAAGATTTAACTCACATATACTGTCCTCGGTAGAATGATGTCTTCGGATCTCCAGCTGGATGTAGGCAATGTCCACTCGATTACAGTTGTTACCATTACCCAATACTGCTAACTCGAATCTCGGTTGTCGAAAACACCAACTTCCAAACTTAAAGATGTTTTCTCCAAAATCGGCAAACTCCAACCACTTATTTAATTTCGGTAACTTTTTATTAAATAATTTTAAAGCTTAATGAGTGATATCGTTTATAAAATATGTTTAAATATCCAAAATTTTGTTGATAACACTTTTATTTTTAGCCACCGATTAAAATTTTGTTTAAAAGAAATTGTCCAAAGAAATAAAACAACTTTGACCAAATAAAATGGATTTTAATTTGGTATAAACGGAATTAATTTAAGTTGGATAACACAAAGCAATCTTTACAAAATCGTGACACAAATTAACACGAACAAAATATTTTCGAAAACGACAGGTATCGGAGACCGAATTATTTATTTTAAACCGTCGAATATAAAACAAGTGCTCTCGAACGTAATCTTCGTAAGTATAACTTGACGAATTTAATTAGGTTATGAACTTACTTTTAAACACAAATTTCACAACACTGTTTTAACCTTTTACACTTTTGATCAAATTCTAGAGAGAGTGATTTCCTGAGCGCTTGCTTTTATATGTTTCTGGTTGTTACCAAAATTCATTTTTTTACAGCCATATTGCAAAAGTAACCATGGCTATGATTGGTGGATCTAAATTACAAATTGGACTCAAATGGAAATTTGGCCGTAACTTTCTTATGCATAATCGGAATTGAAAATTAAAACGGAAATGAAAACTACGTAAAATTTTGAACAAAAGACACCTAACAAGCTATAATTCCTAACATTAATATACGAAGTAACCTAATCTAACATAAATAAGCTTATAACTATTTACACTTACAAGCTATACTAAAACTAATTGCAAAATGGAATTCTGAGAACATTCTACATAAGAATACATACTTTTGTGTTCGAAATATTTAATTTAAAGAAATTTTAGCTTTTGTATTTTATCTAAAATTCACCTAGATTTAACATAATTTGCAGAAAAGCGCTGTATCCTTATAAAAACTGTTCATAAAAAAGAACATTTTTATTGCTTTAAGCAAATTAATTAAACTGTTATCAGGTTTTCTTATGATTCTGTCTAAGATGGGCACACTAAAATTGTTTTTCTTCTATTGTAAATTGAATATGTGTATTAAAACTGTTAAAAGTCTCTAGAACTTGAATGTTAGTATCATTGGGAATGGCGATAATTACATCTACGTATTTTTTAATTAAAGGGGTATCAAAATTAAGTAAAGGTAATACATGATCAAAAAGAGAATCCAATACTATTGTAGCATGATGTTAATAGATTATTTCTTACTTATGTTCATTTTACATAGATTCTTGATGAAGAAATAATGTGTTTCGAAAGCTTGAATTAAATAATCATTTTCATTTTAAATAGATCGCATCCCGATACCATATTTTTATAATAATTACGGTCGTTACTTCCCTAAACTTCATATACACACACACATATATATATATATATATATATATATATATATATATATATATATATATATATATATATATATATATATATATATATATATATATACAGGGCTATTCACGTTATACGACACGGAAGATTGTTATATACTTAGTTTTAAGAAAGTTTTATTTTTGAGTGAATACATATCTATTAGAGGTACATTTTAAAATTATAGTGACAATATACAGGTTGTTCCAAAACCCGATACATGTCAAAGTTTTTTTTTTGAAATGGGACACCCTGTATATTCTTACTTTTCGATTTACACGGTCAAAATAAAAGTGAGTTTCATTAAGGTTTACCTCTACTAAACCTAACGGCTTTTAAGATATATTGTATTTTGTGAAAATGTAGTAATAATTTCGACACGTTTGTAGCTAAATTTTTCATGAGCGCTTCTGTACTAAATTAGGTTACTGTTCAACTAATTGAATAAGTTTCATGTTGCATTTGTGAAAAATTGATTATCTTATACAAGGTGTTCAAAATGTTGACCTTACATTGTCAATATTTAAATTGCAATAACTTGGTTATTTCAAATGGAACCCCTGTATTTTATATCAACGTCAGTTGTAGAATTTTATTCTCTATCAAACGATATTACACTTCCTATAGCTAAATATTACAGTTCTCATGAAAACTCACATTTAGTGAAAGTACACCGATTTTAACTATTTTAACTCTATCAAGTCAACCATGAAATTTTTACAAGTAAAATTTTATTGCTGTCAGTTGTTGATTTAATAATAATAAAACTTTTGATTATGATTTTTAAAAATTTATTAGAAAAATAAAGATAAATGAAAATATGATGAAAATGCAAAAATAAGTTTACTATTTATAATAAATGTTCAAAGTGACGACCGTCTGATTCCAAACACATTTGTATTTGCTTTTCGAAACTTTTACCAACATTGGATAACATTTCTGGCTGGATACTTTGGAAAGCTTCTCTGATACGGTCCTTCATGTTATCTGGTGTAGTTGGAGTGTATTATAAACAATCTTTCACATATCCCCATAGAAAGATATCCGGTGAAATAAGTTCTAGTGATCGTGGAGGCCAACACTGGCCATTTCTTCCTATCCAACGATTTTGGAAATGAGTATTTAGAAAATCTCGTACATCTCGATGATAATGTGAGGAAGCTCTATCCATTTGCAACCACATGTTCGCCCTCTTGTTTAAGGATATCTTCTAATAAAATTGGAAGTTCATTTGATAAAATTCTAATCTTCCATTTAAATGCTCATTAAAAAATATGGACCAATTAAATATTCGCCCATTATTCCGCAAACATTAACTGACCACCTGTGTTGACTATCAACTGTTCTAAATTGATGCGGATTGCAGTCTGAATAATAATGGAAGTTATGCCTGTTGACGTAGCCATTATTGTGAAATGTGCATTCATCGCTGGACTGAACTAGATTGGAAAAGTTTTCATTTTCTGCGATTTTATCCAGCACCTACATACAAAATGTAACTCGATTATCAAAATCATTTACCGAAAGTTCTTGGTGACGTTGGATTTTATAATCATGGTATTTATGTTTATTAAGAATTCTAGAAACGCTAGCTTGACTAACGTTAATATTCTGGGCTATATGGTTTTGCACTATATGGGGATTTTCTATTACGGAGGCAATAACATCAAATTCAGTGTCTTCGTCCTGTGTCACAGGTTTCGTTCTGGTCGGCTTTTTATACTCAACACTTCCACATTGCCTGAATTGAGCCAAAAGTCTTTCAAAAACATATTTGTTCGGATGATTCCTATTAGGAAATCTCTGAGAGTAAACTCGTGACGCCAATAAACAGTTTTGTAGATATTCTCCAAGAATAAAAATCCTATCGATTCTTTCTTCTTTGCCGTAAACTTTCATTTGGATAATAAATTATAATAGAACTCCCAAACTAACTCGACAGAATGAATCACAACATAAGAACTGACATAAATAAACTGACAGCAATAACATTTAACCTGTAAAAATTTCATGGTTAACTTGATAGATGTTAAAATAGTTAAAACCAGTGTACTTTCACTAAATGTGAGTTTTCATGAGAACTGTAATATTTAGCTATAGGGAAGTGTAATATCGTTTGATAGAGAATAAAATTCTACAACTAACGTTAATATAAAATACAGGGGTTCAATTTGAAATAGCCAAGTTATTGCAATTTAAATATTGACAATGTAAGGTCAACATTTTTGAACACCTTGTATAAGATAATCAATTTTTCACAAATGCAACATGAAACTTATTCAATTAGTTGAACAGTACCCAAATTTAGTACAGAAGCGCTCATGAAAAATTTAACTACAAACGTGTCGAAATTATTACTACATTTTCACAAAATACAAAATATCTTAAAAGCCTTTAGGTTTAGTAGAGGTAAACCTTAATGAAACTCACTTTTATTTTGACCGTATAAATCGAAAAAGTAAGAATATACAGGGTGTCCCATTTAAAAAAAACTTTGACATCTATCGGGTTTTGGGACAACCTGTATATTGTGACTAATTTTAAAATTTACCTCTGATTGATATGTATTCACTCAAAAAATAAAACTTGCTTAAAACTAAGATATATAGCCACAATCTTCCCTGTCGTATAAAGTGAATAACCCTGTATATATATATATATATATATATATATATATATATATATATATATATATATATATATATATGTGTGTGTACAGGGTGACCCAAACTCGATGGCCAAAACAAAACAGCTGATTCCTCTGGCCAAAAGGAACAAAAATTGTTAATACAGGTGTGTCTATTGTTGATGGTTTCCAAGATGTTAACTTTTTTAATTTTTCTATTTCGTGGACTTATTTTTAAATCACGCTGTATCTTCCAAACTAGAAGAGTTACAAGAAAACACATTAGGAGAAATTTGTAGAAGATGAAATGCCTTAAAGAATATTGAATTCATTCGAGACAAACTCATCATTCAACATTTTTAATGACATAATGAATTCAGAAATGATTTTTTCAAATCCCAAGACAAATTTCCAAGAGGAATATTTTTCCAATAGAGATGGATTTGAAATATGGACGATAAAGGAAAAACTTCCTTTTTCATAAGCTTCACAACGATATGAAAAAACTTATGGTTGACGTACTAATTACTGAATTGTTACAGGAATACACCTCAGGAAAAACTTTTAGAGCATGAAATTACCTTCAAAAATATGGTAGAGTAGATGAGAATTGAGGATTTGTGCCTCACTTTTCAATCTGTACATTTACGGCAAGAAATACGTCTCCTTTACTGATATCTTTCATCACCGTAGCAATGACTTGACATTAGTAAGTTAGTTGTCAAAATTTGTTTGCTATTACAGTTTTGCTGATTTCAATACGAGTTCTTTCTGTTGTAGTGATATTGTAATTTAGTTTTTGAGTCGTTCTTGTTCTTGTTATTATTATTGTTCTTGTTCGTGTTCGTGTTTTCCTTCCTGAGTCATGTTTTCAAATGAAGAATATGCCGATATTCATTATTATTATGGTGTTGCCCAAGGGAATGCGAGTGAGGCTGCTAGACTGTATGCAGCTGCTTTCCCAAGAAACTCGTTAAACTTTGAAGATTGCCATGGGCAGTTCTACGACGGTGCAACTAATATGAGTGGGTGTATAAGTGGAGTGCAGAAAAAAATGTTATGCGATGAATCTTTACGTACATTGTAGAGCCCACAAACTCAATCTTGTTGTTAAAGGTTCTCCAAAGCGCATTAGTGATTTCAAGCTGCTGCAAGGTACTACATATCAATCTTCAGCACTACGTCCATTTGGTACGACTCGTTGGTGCGGTAGAATTGAATCATTGAAGAGACAGACATATTCAGCAATTTCTTGAAGAGCCAAAGTAGTTTGAGAAGTTAAGGATTTCTTAAAAAAAATTGAATATCCGCTTTTACTTTATTCTGAAAACGATCATATTGATATTTGATAGAATAGAAATGGAAATAGAAGAAAAAGATTAAGAGTGGTGGGAAAGGGAAATACCAAGTGAATTCTCATGGATGGTACAGTGTGCGGAAAGGAACAACAGGAAAGGAAGTGAAAAAGGGGGGATAATAGTGGAAATAAAAAGAAAATGATTGGAAAAAGAAAAAGAAGAGGTATGGTAGAGAGGAATATACAGTGGGGAGAAAATAAAAATGGTGACGGTATACAGTTGTAAGATGAAAGAGACAAAAGAGGAGTTGATAGAAGAGAGGGAGGAAGGTGCGATAATAATAGGAGAGGATTTTAACGCGAGAATAGGAAAAGAAGGGGGAGTTCAAGAGAAAAGAGGGACGGGAAAAGGGCGAACAAAAGATAAAGTGTTAAATGGGGAAGGAAAAGAACTGCTAGAAGTGTGTAACGGAGGGGGGTAGAAAATAATGAATAGGAATAGAGAAGAAAGAGATAGAGGAGAATATACGTACTTAGGAGTGAGGGGAGGCCCAATAATAGATTATATAATAACGAATGCAGACGCTGAGGAAAAGGTGAAAACATTTAGGGTAGGGAAGAGGATCGAATCGGACCATCAGTCTCTGAATTAATAATGAAATGGAGAAAGAGAGGAGATGAGAAAAGTGGAGAAATTCACAACCAAGAAGGTATGAACAGAAGAGAGTATAAAGAGGAAATGGGAAAGACAATATGGGACGGGAAACGAGTACAAGAAAGTGTGGAAGAAATGAGAGAGAGAATGGAGGAAGCAACAGAAAAGTCAAGTTTAAAAGATGGAAGGGCGAGAAAACGGAATGGAAGAAATGGTGGGACCGAGAAGGCAAGGAGGCCAAGAAAAGACAAGAAGAACACTAAGACAGTGGAAGGCAGGAACGTAGGAAAAAGGAATATAAAGAATCAGTAAAGAAATACGAGAAAACATGCGATAGCAAAAGGAGGAAACAAAAAGAAAAAAAAAGAGCAGATCAAGAATATAAAAAGTGAAGAGGACATATGGAAATTTTAAAGAAAGAGAAGAGGAGAAGATTGACACAAACGGAATACAAATAAACGAATGGGAGAGATATTTTAGAACGTAGTGGAGGGAGAATATACAGGAAGGAGAAGGAAGACAAGGAAGGAAATATATGAAACAGAAAGAAACAGAAGAAATACAACAGATGAAAAAAGGTAAAGGGCAGGTGAAGATGGGATACAAGGTGAGGAGGAGATATGGAGGAGAAATGTAGCAAAAGGATGTCGGAATAGTAAACAAAATATGGAAGGAGGAAGGATTCCCGGAGAGGACATATATGCCCAGTGCACAAAAAGGGCCGAAAACAAGTGACAAATTACAGAATCACATTATTAAACACAGCATACAAAATATACGCGACGGTACTGGAAGAAAGGTTAAAGAAGGAAACAGAAGAAAAGAAACTGCTACCAGACGGACAGACAGGATTCATGAAAGGAAAAAGAACCATAGGTAATGTATACATACTGAAACGCATGGAAAATAAGGAATTAGAAAAGGAAAGGGGGAAATGGTAGCGGTATTCATGGACCAAATAGCCGCATTCGATAGGGTGAACAGGCAAAAACTGGGAGAACACTTGAGGATAAAGAATATAAACGAAACACTAATAGAAATGATGGAAGAAATATACGAAGAAACGCTGGGTGAGGGTGAATGGAGAATTAAGTGAAGGATTTGTAACAAGGAAGGGACCAAGGCAAGGATGCCCACCCAGCCCAAGCTTGTTCGCGATATACACAGGAGACCTAGAGGAGACATTAAGGGGGCAATAAGAAGGAGGCGTTGTAGTGGGGAACAGGAAATTGTGGTCACTGGCATACGCTGATGACATAGTACTAATAGCAAAGGAAGAAAAAGAAATGAAGGGGATTCTAAAAACGATGGACAGATATTTGAGAAGAAAAGATTTGGAAGTAAATGGGAACAAAACGAAGGTAATGGCATTGAGAAAAGGGGGAGGAAAAAGGAAATAGGAGGAGAGGAAAAGGAGGAAGAGGAGAATAATAAAGAATATCATTCATTTTGACAATAAAATATTATTTCTCAAAAATGTTTATAGTTTTCATATTATAATAAAATCTCCAAACACACAGTTTTGGCTACGAGGATAGTTTTGGCAAACAGTACATCATTTTACATATTTAAAATACCAGATGAACCTACATCTTGACATTTCAAGTACATTCAACGTTTACAGTAGAGTCTTATAATCAACCAGTAATATATATATATATATATATATATATATATATATATATATATATATATATATATATATATATATATATATATATATATATATATATATTTAACAAATACTTGTTGATATAATTAGTATAAGTATATTTAATTTCCTTGTAGGTAATCGTAACCTACTGAAGGCAATTTAGATACGAGTCTTATTCAGAGGTAAAATGTTTGCCAATTACTTGTTAACCGAACTAAGGTAGATGTACTTCTTTTCGTTGTAGGAAACGATTTATTTATATATGCAAAAGAAAGGAAAGTGCTGACCTGTGTTTGCGAATGCTTATGCGTTTTCCAAAGCAGCCAATCAAGGAGCAAGCAATCCCCAGTATGTAAGTTACAGATCGCAGTTTACCAGCAGCACAATCTAAGCAATAAGCCAACGAGATACAGAATGGATACTCTTGTTACATCAATCAACACAACCAAATGTAAACATGAACTTGGATGTAATCGTAACGGTAAAGTTATATGGACACTTCAATAGATGGAAACTTAAATATATAGAAACTTAGGTATATAGAAACCAAAAATGTGTAGGTGTAGTAAAATATTTCTATTACATCCGCCTTAAATGGCGATTATATCACATTTATGCAACAAAGCGATATTATATAGTGAAAATTTTCCATAAAAATTATGCTTAGCATCTAGTAAATAGAAACAAGAAAATTTCTGAGAGACTTTCCACCATTCTACAGCAATGGAGATTTTGAAGAACCAATTTTACAATTTCATTTGTTATCTCATTTCAATATTGTTAACAGATGTTTGTTTTCAAAATAAAGCATGATAAGTAAGATGCAGTTTTGTAATGGTATCACCATCTAGTGGTGTTTTAGCAAAGTGACAGGTACCTATAAAATGTAAGAATGCTATAGGTATTAATTGAAGTTATATTTTGTAAAAAGGAGTAAACTTTTAAAATACAGAAGTACATACGAGAGAAAAATAATTTTCGTATAACGTAACCGCGTACACGTCCTAAAAGAAAATTGTATGTGAAGTAGAACTTAACTGCAGTACAGGAATAATTTGTATATCATGTAATCCATTATATTCATTAGTAAATGCCGTAAATACAGAAATTTTAATTCATTATAGGAAACTACTAAATGTTTAAGTCACAAATACTTATTTAAGGTAGCTTTTAGAAACAGTAATCAGATAAAATAATGCAATCGATCCTATATCGATTTTTGCACGTTACAAACTGTACGAGATTAAACGCACTTTCATTATTTCATGTCCAAAAGTAGTGTATGGTGTATGTATAGGTATTTAAATGAGTTACTTTATATGTTTATATGTTCACGCGTCCGATTTGTACACTTAATGCGGTCAGATACTAACTGTATTAAATATATATATATATATATATATATATATATATATATATATATATATATTGTTATTCTTATTAGTTTAGGAGTTTCGTTTTTTTCCTTGTTACACCCTATTTATTCTAATGCTTATTTTTGTATTTTTATTCGTAAACATCTGAATAAAAAAATATATTTCAAAGCTTTTTTGATTGTCGTGAAAACATGGTAAGGAAGGAGAGATCGGGTATGCACCCGACAAAGTCCTGAGAAGTCGGCGCGTATGGTTGGGAGTAAAATTACGTATGATGTTAATGGGATAAAATCCAATTTAAATTCAGAATCTAGTGCGTGTACAAATATAGAACGTAATTTAGACGATTGCAATCCAAATCGATATCTATACTTTATTGGCTATTTACGGTCTTGAACTAAGGCAATGGCTATCAAATAATCAAAATCCCTATCGTTTCGAACTAAGGATAAGTTAGAAGCAAAAATATTGCATTTAGGTGAGAGCGAATGTAATAAGACCCTGGAAATGCTATGGAACGCATGCAGTGATTATAAGTAAAATTATTATGCAAAGATTATGGTTATTAAGGTTAGATTGCGATCAACCTGTTCTTGATTCCATATTCATAGAATGGGTTAAGTAATTTTAATCAATATAAATATTACATGACATGTTATTCCTGACGTTCAATCTATCGAATTACATTGATTTGCAGATGCATCTAAAAAGGCGTACTGTACTTGCGTCTACGTTAAAAGCAAAGATAAGGATAATATTTATAACTGTCATTTATTATGAGCTATGTCAAGAGTAGCGCCGTTGAAACAAATATCGCTGCCTCGGTTAGAACTTTGCACGGCAGTCTTGTTAGTTAGTTAGTTACAACTACGGTATCGAGAATATACTACTATACCGATAGCTTAATTACTTTACGTTGAATTAACGAGCCACCAAAAGGTGGAAAGCATTCGTTGCTAACCGCGTAAGCGAAATACAAGGTTACTCGGAATCGAATATCATCTCGTGAAAATCCAGAAGATTATTTATCGCGGGGAGGGGGGGGGGGTTCCGAAAGATTTATTTAATTTAACGGCTTGGTAGCAAGGTCCACATTTTTTGCTTTCAGAGGGACACATTTCAAGGGTAGTGGACAACTATTCCAATATTGCCTTTCCAGAGCAGCGATTAACGTAAATTACGAGTAGCAGCGTGTTGTTTTAGATTTTTTAACAATTCTGAAAGGTATCAGAAAGGAGAATAGGACCTTTAACAGTAAATGAGTTAGAATTATCATTAAATCGGAAAATGTTGATTTGTAAGAAACAGTGTTTTCGCACTGATTATACTATATTAAGTCAAACCAAACAGTTGTCAAAAGAAGAACAATCTGCTATCACTAAATAGATTTATTCACGAGAATGGCCTAATAAGAGTGAGAGGAAGGTTGCCGAATGGTAATCTAAGCCACAATCAGAAACATCCGGTAATTTTACCAAAAGGTCACGATTTAATCATTTTAATTATGAGAAATGAACATAAGCGACTGGTGCATTGTGGGGTTCAGTTGCAAGACAAAATTATTGACCCTTATCAGGTCGAAATATGGCAAAAAAGGTGGTTCGCCAAAGTGTGCTATGTTTTAAACATGCTCCTACAATGTATGAAACAATTATGGACTAACCAACCATGTTTTTTAAATGGCGTGCTTAAAACGCACTCGTCACACAATTTCGATGTAAATTCGTTAGTTTACACAAAAATTAAAAACAAACTATCAAATAACTTTGGATAATAATGCGGATGGACACGTCTGTACTAAAATTTGAACATAAAAAGAACAACAAAAAGTTAATCTTTAACGAGGAGGCGTATTCAACCATGTCCACAAACTCATGACAAAATAAAACAAATTATACACCATACATTTATTGGCTTTAATCACTCACCACAACAAAAAAAAAAAATATACAGAAATATTACCTCAGGTGGAGGATGCCCTTTTGTTACACAATCATCTGGAGCGGACCTGCAGGAGGACCTCGGCTCTATAGCTGATCTTAACACGACGCTAGCAGCTCCCCGTGCATTCAGATAATGACGGCCTCTCTTTCGACTCGCGTTATGATTAAATTTCGATTGGTTGTGTGTACACCGGCAGTTATATTAACGTACTAATAATTAACTTTACTTTATTAATGCGACCTAGTTCTACTTGACTTTTAGGTAAATATTTACAAGTCCTGATTAACACTTATTATTTGCAACTTAACGAAAAAGCTGGTCTATTTACAGCAGGTTATCTAATTAACGGCAAACTGTGAACTTTGTGTATGAAACTTTGGAGCGAACGTTGTATTTTTCCGCAGAGAACGACGAAAACACTTGGTAACTTTAAACAATAAACGCCTTTCTGGATCTCGATAAGTCCTTATGAACCAACGTAACGATAAACTGGTCTCGTGAAGGTTGAACGATTATATGATCCCTTATTTTGGTTGTGAGGGAACGAGAACCCTGTTACGATAGTTCTTTCAACACGGCCTTGGTCAACGTTGTTCCACGGTAATCAATACGTCACCGTAACAAGAAAACTGGACGCTTCTACGCCATAGTTACTACTGCCCTCGTGAATAATTTCACTTATGGCCACATTGGTTTTTTAAACCCCCTCCATTTAATTAGCCAAGAAAAAGGCACTCAACGAAGTCAAACTCAAAAATCGTCCTGAGAAAATGCAACGTCAACAACAGCTACCTCTTCTCGAAACCTTGTGTAAGTAATGGATATATGGTAAATTGAAAGTTTATAGCCTTTACTGTCCTGTATATAAAGACATTCTATGTTTAAACCAAACCTTATCAAATGAGACGGTGCCGAGATGGCGCTAAATTTAACTTTTGCAAAAGATGTACCATACAATGTAATAATTTGAATGCGTTATTTAATTTAATTTTATATTATGCAATCTCAACTTGATTTAACGAAATTCGCTCAATTTAAAATAACGAAAACATTTACTTATACAAAACTATCCTTAGTTACAAAGACACTAACGAATGTTTCCTCTCAACTTAGTAAAAGGGTTTTACTAAACATGAATACCAAAAATGTAAATCAAACTTCCCCTTTAAACTTTCATTTGCTTTGATCAACATCATCCTCAAGTTCATAGATGAGGGGCGAAATTTTCCTTGCAGTTAAACAACGAATATATTTGGGAGACAATTTTGATGAATAGAAACTGGCGGCGTTAGATTGAGTATAATTTTTTTCCCAAACCACGTCCCCTTCATACAGTTCCACAGCACGACGGTGTAAATTATACGTATGAGAATTTTTCTGATAAGCCTTAATTAATCATTGCATAGGTCAGAAAAATTATGTAAGTTAATCACATAAAGTTCTCTATTATCAATTGTAAACCCGTTAGAGACATTATTACCGTAGTAATCTTCCGACAAAGGTACGTACCGGTCAAAATGAATATAGGAAGGTGCTAAGTTAGTTACCCCATTTACTGCTGTACGGATAGCTTGACAGACTCTATCTATTTCTACATCCATTTTCTCGGATTGTCAGTAATATAAGATTTCAAGGCAGTTTTGGGTACGCGATTTACTCTCTCAGAAGGGTTTACCTGGGGGTGATTGCATTAAACCATAATTTCTGAACATTGTACTGTTTAAAAATTATTATTAATTTTATTAAATGCATAAATAAAAGTTTACCTCGAGTAGGATTCGAACCTACGACCGGTACTTTGCTAGAGTACTGTTTAATTAAATTTTTTAATTATTTTGATTTAAATTGAACTCCGTTATCACACATAATTGTTTGCGGTACACCGAATAGTTGGAAAATATGATTCTCAACCAAGTCGCAAATTTTTTTAGCGATAGCTTTACGAAAAGGAAAGCTAACAACGTAATTGGAAAACTAGTATATATTGGTTTCCCTTTAGACTTGATGAAATACTCAGGAAGCATTTCACTTGAATAGTAGTTGTAAGCTTCATAAATCGCTCAATAGCGTTTGTTTTTTCTGAGTCCGTGCGAGGACCATATTGATCTATTACGTAGCCCAAGTACGTAAGTTGAGGTTTGCAAAACTGGCATTTATCGAAACGGACAGTCAGGTCAGCAATTTTATAACGCTCCCAAAACTTGTTTCAACAAATTTAAATGCGACTCGGGGTCCGGACTAACTTATAATAAGTCGTCCTAAGTAAGAGAAGACTCGACCAGTCTTTAGGACAAAACAGCCTGTCCCTAAGTCTCTGTTGAGCGAGAGCAGCATTTTTTAGTCCGAATGGCATGACTTTAAATTGAAAAAATACCGCGTCCACTTACGGGAAAGGCGGTGTATCCTTTACAACGTTCGGTTAAGGGTATCTTCCAAAAAGCACTTACGCAGATCAATAGACGAAATAAATTTGGCGTTATTTAGACTATCTAGTATTTGTCTAATTAAAGGCAGAGGATAGCTATCAGATTTTGTGACTGCGTTGAGACGTCTGCCGTCAAAACAAGCACGATATTCACTGTTTGATTTTTCACTAAACGCATAGGGGAAGAATAGTCACTTTTTGAAGATTCTATAATGTCAAGCTCGATCATGCGGTCAACTTCGGCATTTTAAATGTTCTTGCATGGCGCGTGAAAGCTGGTACTGTTTTTGTTTGAATGGCTTAGTATCAGTTAGTTCAATATCAAATTCCATAAGAGATGTACTTCCTAAAGGTCTATTGCTTAAATCTATAAATTGCTGTTTTATTGTTTCAAGCCTTTCAAGCTGATCTAGTGTTAAACTATCAGTAGTACAAAGATGATTGATTTCGCTAATATTAGGGATGTATTGTTTTGCTTTAAAATCTAATATCGGATTAAAAATTTCGCAGAAGTTTAAACCGAAAATAAATGCATTCGGAATTGAAGGAACAACGATCAATTCTAACTCTTTCATATCACTTTAATTCAAACTAATTGGTAGAGTGACTTTTCCAATGATCTCTTGTGCACCATCTGCAGTAGTAGCAACACCGGATGAGTTTTGGACGTTTACGTTTAATTGTTTTAAAATTTGTAAACCATTGTTACCGATAACTGAGTAATTGGCACCCGAATCTAACATGGCTCTAATAGGAATATGGCCTATTGTCATAAGGACCGTATTCAAAAAGTGGAGAAATGAGCTTCTTAATAATTTTTTTTATAGAATTTTCGAACACTTCATAATCAAGGAAGCCAATCCATTCGAATGTCAACATTTACTGTAGATTGCTTTCGGGCCCATTTGTTGACACAACAGGTCCGATAGTATCGTGTTTTGATGCACATCTGGTACACGTTTTAGTTGTAAAATTTAGCAAGTCACATTTAAAACAAAATTTCTTTTGTGGTTCTCTGGACTCAGGAAAGTTATGGTCAACAGCTCCGAAATTAAAACACTTAGGTACATAAGTTTTGTTAAAAATTGGATGTATATTAGCCCCCTATATTATGAAAGTGACGCTTATTAGCTGTATCTTTATAAGCAAAGTCTGCTTCAAAAGCATGAGAAGTGATGGATTTTTGAAGGGACTGCCTTGATAGTCAGTATCATCGATAGCTTTACAGGCAATAGTTAAGGTTTTGATGTCGGAAAATTTTAATAGAGCGATAAAATACTTTCTTTTTTGTTTTTTTTAATGGTGTATTCTAAATTACACAATCTACACGTTTCCATAACACTTATAGTTATCTTCGTCAGTAGTAATATATTTTAAAATTGTTAAAGATGTTGTAAACAATTTTGTCAAAAGATAAGTATTTTATTATGTGTGGTAATGGTGAAAGTTTACATTTTCATATCTAATAGAGCGAGTTATTTTTGATAGTCAGGTCGAAGATTTCTCGTGATTTGTTCTATTTTTACGCTTTCGGTTGGAGAAAATGGCAACCGACTAAACAGACCTTCCATAATACTACATCATCCCAGCTATAAAAAAAATTCCTATTGGCTCGATACCAAATACGGGCATCTCTCGTAAATAATTCTACAGAGGATCTAAATAACTGGGCCTTAGATATATTTCTCGCTGTGCTTATTTCTACAATCCTATCCCAACTACTGTCCTAGGTTTTCACCTTTTCCATCAAAAATTATTCGCCAAGAGGATAAGTATTGTCTACAAAATTGATGATTATACGATTCTTGTGAAATTGATGGTTGCGGTTGGCATTGATTGGAAAGCTTTTCTGTTGGTACCTTTCTGGTTGGGCGATTTGGAATATTTGGATTTGGATCATAATTTATTGTAAATGGTGACAAATGACTAGTCTCAAGATTTGGCTTACTAAGAGATAGTTTCTCAATACTATAAGGCAGATGGGAACATCTAATAAATTTGGTGTTTTCAAACTTACTGGAGGTGGATTGATTTGAAGGGGCCATTGAGAATTAATAGGGAGGCTCTGAAATCGGCAAGCAGAAGTTGGAAGATAGGATTGTTCAAGATTTAAATCATCGATTCTATTAGCAAGATTAGAATTAGCAGCCGTATAATAATTGGTACGTAAGACCCATTCATACTTTCTATTGCATCTTTTAAATTGTGATTGTTATTATTTAAATTAGAATAGACTTTTCCCTGATCTAGTTCTCCCAAATTCTCTGGTTCTGAATCTATGAGTCTAATTTCTTTTTATTTTGAACGAATCAATAATGCTCATTTAAAATACGAATAGCGCTCTCAATAGTGAACGAAACGTTGTAACCTTATAAGCGGCTGCCAAAGTATAACATTAATTATTAAATGGCGTCAAATTGTAACATTAATAAAAAATTACCAAATAATAATTGCTACTGCCCGCCGCTCATCGGTAGATGAATATGGGAGGGTTCTAATTTAGAGTTTAATTAACCTACTTGAAATGCTAGTAGCTTCTTTTCTCCTTAATTATTTTCACTTCATTCCAAAACTGTTATCAAAAATTATAAAAAATGATAAATTCTCGAGCGCCATGTTGTCTTTTTTTATATATCTATATAGGAACAACAAAACCTAGTTAATGAATACTAATAAACAAATTAACACAAATGAAAATAAAATAACAAGTTATACATAAGTTTATTTAATATATGATTGAAAACGTAAAAAATCAGAACTATACTAAATTATATAAAAAACATTACCTTTTAACGGTTCTGTACAAACACTGTAACTGGTAACTATGAAGCAGAATGGTTCATATGGTGAGTCAATGTCTTGCTTAGTTATCCTTAAAATATGGAATTTCCTTGAAGTTTAATTCACCAAATTTATTTGTAAAAGTATGTAGAACTTGCGTTGTAAATGTAATTCAAATAAAACTTGCCATTTAAATTAATAGGATAGTAAAATTACTGACTTATACGTGCCATTAAAAATATACTATAAAATGCCATATAAAAGTATGCATTAAAAATATGAGTAAAATAATTGCAAAGTGAGTACTTAAAAAGTACTTAAGAAAAGTGCCTAAAAAAGCAAAAGCTTTAGTTTTAAATATAAGGATAAAAAATAACTTACCACCAAAATCTGATGGCACCAAAATATAAAAATTAAGTAAAAATCATGCTTATTGCTGTAATATTCAGCATTAAATGAAATAAAAAGCTTTCAGAATAACTCAAGTGTATTCCCCTAAAGTCTTCACGCTTGCGCATACAATAATATAAATCCAATTTTTAAGAAAGGAACTACAACTATTTATGTAATATTACACCCAAAAGATTTGTTCTAGGAAATGCCAATTAAATTGCCATTCTCAATTCTACATATTAATAATTAAAAACTTTTCCAATATTATGCCAAATAAATGAACGATTCTTAAATTAATGTACTTTTAATACAACCACAAAAAAAGGTTGTTACAACGTTAGTCTTAAATTTTTTAATATCCTCAGTAACTGAAGGAATAAATTAAATTCGACCGGTAAATGTGTCAGTCGAGATGAAATTGTATTATATTCATTAAACGCACTGGTCTTATCAAAATTTAGCATTTTTTGTACTAAATCATTTAGTTTAGATTGGCATATATTTATTTTCGAATATGGATCAATACTAAATAAATTGAATTAACTTTAATCAAATGAAGCGAATTCAGAAATCGAAACTAATTTTAAATAACTTTCTTTGGAATTGTAAAACATAAATAAACAAATAATATAACACAATTCGTAACAGTATATAAATATAAAGTTACATTCAATTATCAATATTTTCCCAATGCTAATTTTTAAATTAATAGGTAAAGTCGGGCCGGCGAGAGGTGTCTTATGACTCATGTTTTAGTAAAACATGGTTTAAGATTTTAAAAACGTATGTCGTTATTGTTTCATATAGTTAGTAATTTTGAATACCAACAAAACATAGTCAATGTTTCTAGGTTATTTTCAAATTTAAGCCGTGCTGTCAAATTTAAATAAAATTATTGTTCGAATACCTCGATTTAGCATCCTAAAAGTCTTAAAATCCATCCATTCGTATAAATAAAGTCGAATTTCGTTTAAGGTCTGCTCGCACTTATTCTGGCATGTAAAGTCTACCAAGTATGGGTAGTCATATGATAAATAGTATATTAGATAACAAGATTGAAGTGACTCATTTAATGAATGAATACACTATTCAAGGCTAATGAAATTTATGAATTATTTTAAAATCCAGATGTTTCAATGCCGTAACAAGATTAAATTATTTTTAATCTAAATTAAAAGTAACACTTCAGTCCCGAAATGGGAACCAAATAGTACTTTTAATCCGGAAATGTAAAAATATATTGTACAACTGTAAACGATTATCAGAACTGAGACCGTCAACAAAATTTCGTTTTGGATCTGTTTTACAAATTAATTAATTTAATACAAAATACAAATTAATTTTCGATAAGAAACGAATTAGCTAGCAGTAGTCAGTAATGAAGTACGAAAAGTTTGGTTAATTGCGGAGGATCGTTTTAGTCGACAGATCTCACTGCGTCAAATGAGTCAAGACTATAATTTGGTTATCGAATCCACTTATAAATAACTGATTTTGTCATAAATAAATACACTGTATTGTATGTTACAAATCAGATTTATTATTAGTTAATAATATAACCGATTTTAAAATCTCAGTTTACAGTTTGTATATATATATATATATATATATATATATATATATATATATATATATATATATATATATCGAATGTAAATCTAAGTACAGCTACAGAGGTATATGTTAAATATAATAATTCTTTACAATGTTATAAAGTAACTAAGATTCTAATTTTTGCTTTAAATTCAAATATCTTATAATTAAAAGTCATCACCTTCACTTTCACTACCATCTTCTCTCCGACATTGATTACTAGAGGTTTTACCATTTCCTCCACAGGCTCATTTCCTTTTCAGCATGTAAAATATACTTTTGCCACAGTTCTCCAGTTACTTGGTTTAATGAATCCTTCCACAGCGATAAAACATTCTCGTCCCTGAGGACCTGTCTTCCAACGTTTTTATTGTAATACTGTTTACAATTTGCCCATATTAACTCGACAGGATTGAATTGGCAGTGATACGGAGGTAAACGTAAAATTTGATGTCCCCCATTGATGAGCGATTTCATCAATTGAATATACTTTTGGAACTTGTAAATCCTTGGCAATTTGTAATGATTCCACTTTCAGCATATGATTCGAATGACGAATGTTGTGTTTTCTTAGAAACTGAAGAAGATATTCTTTCTTCCAACTACTTGGAGGATAATTTTTCTACTAATGTATATAACTGGCATTGTCAAGAATGATCAAACTTGGTTTTTCTCAATTTGGTAAAAGCTGTTCTTGAAACCATTTTTGAAACAAATCAGCGTTCATATTATCGTGGTAGTCTGCTGTCTTACTTTTACTGGAAAATACCAATAATGAATTAGGTATAAAACCATCCTTGTTGCCAGCATTCAGTACGATAAAACTAAAATTTATTCGGTTAAAAATATTTTAACAATCAGACTATTTTAATTACCGTTTCCCTTCTCCTAGTGGTTTGTTTTTTGTGCTTTTCAAATCATTATCATACCATGAATTTCGAACGCTTCCTCGACTAAAAATCCACGTCTCATCCAAAAAGACAGGATCGTAACTAATTTCACAACTTTTATTATTTTCGCAAAAATGTTGCTCGAATACCAGCAATATGAACCTGCTCCATTAAACGCCTTCTTCCATCGTCAACTTTGAATTCAAAACCAATTTTGTGTAACAATTGTTTCAAACTCGTTTTACTAAAGGTAAATATTTTATCTTCATTAAGTTCAGTTTGGAGTTTTTCGAGAGTAATATGTGAGCCTAAAATTGTATAGTGATTAACTCCATTTCAACAATAATTTCTGAATTATTTACCAGTTGCATGCATGGTGTAAATTTTTCGTTCCAAAACGTCTTTCACGTATTCGTCGACATCCTCTGACTTCAAACGCAGCTTATGTTTTTGCGGTGAATCCGGGGCCGATTTCCCAGATTCTAAAGCGAGAGCCATTCTTGCCTTTGTCCGAGTTACGGTTTTCTCGGAAATGCCGCATGCGAGAGCAGTTCGTTGCAACATAATATTACATAAATATAAATTTAAATAGTGAAAATTATTAGCGTACCTGGATAATGGAAGTTACAGGTAAACTTGGTCCCCCGTTATCGCGTGCCATCTCGAAATAATGCAGTATATTCATTAACATTACTTGAGTTTGGCTTTTCAAAGATTTACCTTTTAATGACACCATTACTTTCTGCAAAATAAATACATGCATTCAATCAATTGGAAATACATTTTGCATATAAACTTACCTCGTAATAGTGAATATTAATAATAATAGTTAAAAAAAAAAACTGTTGTTTACAAATGCAATGGAAACTAATAAATTACGAAGCGAAAGACAAATTATTATAACTACAAAACACGATGCGATTATACGAAACGAAATACGAAGAAAAATTTGAGGTTAAATAGCCAAGAAGATATCTGATAGCGTCATGAGCTTTGACTTTAGAATCGACATACGTTTTAAGTCCTGCATTTAAAATCATCCAAGATGATGGTGATGGTTCACAGAGAAAGAAGAGCGATGAGATAGGGGAAGGGCAATCTCAAAATCATGATGATGACGACGACTCACGGCTCAAGAAGAAGAAGAAACCGATAAAGCATGTTATTAAATAATAATGATGTATTGTTGTTTATAATAATAATAATAATACATTTTGAAACGTTAAGCTTTCCTTTAATTTTGTTAATAAACCTGTATTTTTCCTAACGGTTCTCCGCCGTCTTGATTCATGTTTGAAAGTTTACAAGTTTTTTCGCTTTAGCGTGTTTTCGTTTTGCATGTTTTTTTTGTGTTGGCGTGTTTTCGTTTGTGTGTTTTCGTATTTGCGTGTTTTCGTTTTACTTATTTTCGCATTTGTATGTCTTTGCGTTTGCGTATTTTGTGTTAGCGTGTTTTCGTGGTAGCGTGTTTTCGTTGTGTGTTTTGTGTTAGCGTGTTTGCGTGTTTTCTTGTGTTAGAGTGTTTTCGCGTTTGCGTGTTTTGCGCATACGTACGTGCGAGCGTGTGTGCTTACGTGCGAGCGTGCATCCGAGCTTGCGTGAGTGCAGTGTATACTTACGTGCGTGCGAGCGTGTTTACTTACGTGTGCGTGCATGCGTGTTTTCGTTTGATCCTCGTGCTATAGCAGTCCTAGTCGATTGTATGTATGTAGTTGTAGGCACTATTGTGTTGCTAAAAGCTATAATTGGAAGCGTTACTTGCTATACCCAGTCCATGGAGTTATGTTTAATTAGCTTTTTGACAGATGTATTTTATTTATGATAAGATCAGGCTTGCATGTAAAGTAACATATAGGTGAAACTAACTAACTAGCTAATGTGTTTTGCTGCTACACGTATCACAGTATTGAAGATTCTGTTTATGTGTTAGAAAACGTACTACAGTATCGAAACAGAATGCAGTTAAAATTGAAGGAAGTGAATACGGTACAACTTCTGCAAACGAGCTGAAAGATTTGAAGTGTGCAGCATTTCCAGAGCCGTGTTGAAACCAGTTAATTTAGGTCTAACCTCGTGTCCATGTAATAATGTCTGATAAACTATTAGGGTTATTAGCTACTTTTTATAGGTTGTGTATAGCTTTTCTTAAAAAATACCTGCGAGGCTGTCTCATTCAAAATCTCATGCAAAAACATCAATAATCGTTAGCAATGTACCTGTATCCGCTATTATGCTTACTTAATGTATCACTAGTATAGCTTTTTGATATCGAGAGAAGAAGCAAGATTTCGAACGGTTGTAGTATTTCCAGAGCTCTATCGAAATCAATTAAATTTAAGAATAATCCCATCTCTATGTAATAATAGACGTAGTATAAAGTTACATATTTTAAATTTATTTAATGTGTAATCACTGTTTAATGAGTTTTACGTAACCTGAAGATTCAATTATTTAAAAGTAATTTCCGCGTTAGCAAAATTTTTAAAATATTTGTGTTTTGAATGTAAATTTTTTGTAAGTACATGTTTGTTAAATACGAATTCAGGTTTTTCTGTATTACCTTCTAAATAGTTAATGACATGTATGTAATCGAGTGTTTATAGTCAGCCATTCACAAAGCGTGTTTTAGTGAGACACGTTGTATAAAAATTTCAGTTTAACATATGGTAGCGTTGAAGGAAAAACTTCTAAAGGTAAGCGTATTATTTTTGATATACGTTTTTACCTGATATTGCTAACAAAAATACCGATAAAGATTTTTAAATGTATTATTACACAGGTTAACGTCATAAGATCAGCTTTACAAAATAGTAGGTACGCACGGATTTTAAACTTATAGTTATTGTTAATTCACGTATATAATAATAAACCATTAAAACCTTTTGCCTTTTATTTCCATTATATCAACTTGATATTCTTAAAAACATGTTAATTTTATTTAACTCTATGTTATATATAAGTAATTATTACTTTTTAATGGGTTTTACAACTGTTAATGAACACGTTACAATGAAATAGTTTGTGTGATGTAATTAAACATGCAAATAAATCAGATATGATGTTCCTAATGTATAGGTGGTGGCTGTTTAGAGGACCTGCCTACACATAAAGCATCATTGCATTAGGAACATATTTATTTATTTCATGTTTAATTACTTTAATGCATTCAGTTTGAACTGTAATCAGGTTTCCGCAAACTGTAAGACATAATCTCGGTTGATTGATTGAGTTTTATCTGATGATCGAACGTGATTTGTTTGAGATTGATTAATTAATTGATTTGTTTGTGCGTGTGTGAGAAAGAGAGGGGAGGAAGAAACAGCATAGAGCAGGAGAGAGGTGTGCATTATCAGCTTCTATTATGGAAAATGTTCATTAGTCTATACGCCCTAGATGGCGCTAAAATCAATTTTTACTCACAGGGGCCAGGGCGCAGACCCTGATACAAGTCCTGCCTTACAAGAACCTCCTTATTATAATACAATTTTGTATGACGAATCGAAGGCCTACAGCTGTAAGCAAGTTAGAACAACATACAATTGCACCAAGGGGCCACGATAGGCTAAGCTCTACACTTATCTTATAAGGTTGCGAAGTCCTACACGTGTCGCACAAGAACCTCCTTATTAGAAATACAACGTTTAGGTAAAAGATCATCCAATAGCATTTGGCCATTTTAAAGCAATACGACCGATAATTTTAATAATAATATCTTATTAATTATGCAATTTCCAACATTGTATGTGTGCATTTGCCTAACCTCCAGGGTACTGCTATTAATATAGTCAGAAGGACCTTAATACCATCAAAATAACCCGAAGGCCAACTCCAAGTCCAAGACCTAGGTCCAGATCCAGCCCCAGCACCAAAACCAGTCCTCACGTGAGCATGTGCAAAAGGCTCTAATTAGGGTTGACCTCGAAAAGAAACCATAAGGGTTGAAAATACGTATCCTATACGTGAGCTGTCATAAAATAAGGGTGAAAAAACGCCCTACACGTGGGTGTGTAAAAATAGGGTGAAAATACGTCCTATACGTAAGCGAGTAAAATAATTAATTAATAAAAATAATAAATAAAGATCATCATCATCTTAAAGCTATCAGATTAAGAATTTCTCAGGTTAAAAATAATTAATTAATAAAATAATTAAAGATCATCATCATCTTAAAAGCCATCAGATTAAGAATTTCTAGGATAAAATTAATTAATTAATACAAATAATTAAAGATCATCATCATCTTATAAACTACCAGATTGAGAATTTCCTAGGGTAATTAATTAATAAAAATAATTAAAGATCATCACCTTATGTTAATAAAAATAATTAAAAGATCACCATCTCAAAATAAGGGTTGAAAACACGGTCTCACACGTAGATGTGTAAAATGGGGTGAAAAATACCTCCTACACGTAAGCGAGTAAAAATAAGGGTGGAAAATGCGCTCTCCCACGTGGGCGTGTAAAACCGGAAGTGACGTCAAAATCCAAGATGGCGGCCAATGTGCGTACTACTGATTGACATTTCATAAACGTACATAGATTTTTCCTTTTCAATTATTCCTTTATCTACATTTGTATTACAATAAATTGTAATTTGTATTACATTAATAAATTAACAGGACCTTCAAGGTAAATTTATTCGTGTATTTTATGCGTTTTTCGTAAATAAATTTTTTAGGTTATAATGCCTTTTACTGTGGAACAAGACAAGTTTGTTTTGGAAGCTTATTTCCGAAACGGCGAAAAGATGTAGATGAAAACTGGAAGTATTCAGTACGATTATGTGTTGAAGAATATCAACATCACTTTCAGAACATCGAATTAGATGATGATGTTTTATGCCGACACATTCGAAGAATTGTTAGTCGTTTTATGAGCATGGTAGTGTTTGCAAGGGAAAATCTACGGGTCGCACAACTGTACTTACAGAGGAAGTAGTGGAAAATGTACGCACACCTTTGGAAAGAAGGCCGACAAAACCTTTAAGACAATTGGCCCAGCAAACATGTAATTTTGCATTATACAAAACATGGTTGACATGAATGCGTAAGCAATAAAATAAAAGAATCTTAAAACCAAAACATTACATAAGTAAAGTTAGATTGACAACATTATACATATTTCAATATAAGCAATTGTTACAGGTCTTTCTTATGGTACATGCCATAAAGCAGTCAAACGTCAACTACATTTTCATGCTTACAAAATAACGGTTGTGCAAGAATTGCTACCTTTAGATTTTCAAAAGCGTTTAGAATATTGCCGATGGTTCAGCAACAACTTGAGAGATGACGAAATACTAAACTTAAGTTTCTTTACGGATTAAGCTTGGTTCCATTTATCTGGTTATGTAAATTGCAGAATTACCGTATGTGGTCCGCATAAAATCCACATGTTTTTGAAAAACTACTTTACATCCTGTGAAAATAGATGTTTGGGCTGTTATGTCACGAAGAAGAATTGTAGGTCCCATTTTCTGTGAAGATACAGTAACTGTGGCTCGATACAAAACTATTTTGGAACCTTTCATTGATCAACAGCACGATGACGAGCTCCAACATGGATATTTTCAGCATGATAACGCAACAGCTCATACAGCTAATCAAACACTGACTTTTTACGTGAACATTTTGATGAAAGAGTTATAAGTGCGGAGTTTGGCCCCAAGATCACCTGACCTTACTCCACTGGATTATTTTCTATTTCGACATTTAAAAATAAAATCTACAAGACACTCCTTCATACAGTTGATGAATTAAAAATGCAATAACTGACGCAATTAAAAATATTACAGAAGCTCAATTAATAAATGTATTTGAAAATATGGAACGAAGAGTAGATGCTCTGTAATGCAAACAATGGTGGTCACTTTGAAATTGTTTTATAGATAATTGCCAAGTTGAATTTTATTTTTCTATTTTAACTGTAATATAAACATATAAATCATTCCAACGGTAGTGAGGTGTGCGTCGGGATATCGTTATATTTGTAAGTAAAAGCAATGAGATACTTGCTTTTCGGCCTTCGTTTCTGTTCGTGTAAATACTGACACCTTATTCCCCTTTTTTATTGTATGGTAATGGTACATACTATTAAGTTGGAATGGTACTCCATTCGCTCGGCTTGGAGAACATGAGAATTGTGAAGGGTGCAAGATTTAATGGGTTTAAGTTGTAATTAGCCTTATCCATGACAATAATAATATGAACCACTAATAAATGAAAACTATGCTGGTGGCTAAGTGATTTAATGGTTAAATGAAACTATTATTACATAACTACATATCTACATTTAGCACAAATGTTATTAATTTAATTGTAGGTTGCATAACTTTTAAAAAATGCATGAGTGAGGTATGACGAGATGATTATGTTAGTGTAACTGGAGATTTCTTACAGTGATCGGTATTGCTAATTTTATAACATTTAAATTGTGTACGTCTGAGAGTGATGAAATTAAATACCTGACCTTACATAGGCAGCTTCTTGTTTTTACCTTTTTTTTTTTAGGACTGAAGATGAACAACCCCTGTTCGTGTTAAATATGTTGCCAAGTTGGACCGTTAAAAGAGCTTATTGCTGTACTATTGCCAGTTGGTTCTGAAGACAAGTTCATTTATTTTATGATTGTTTCTTCATATAATTGCTAAAAAAAACCCCTATAAAATGTTAAAATGTACAAATTAAACACTTTTCAGTCTTACAACTGTTGATTGGGTTTTTAAAGATTGAACCTATGAATACTATAAATTTTAATTACAGTAGCGTTCGCATGGCATAATAATCTGATATATCAAGAATTCTTAGTCTTCGTCGTATTTTTAAAAAATATTTACTTGACATTATTGTATTGTTCTTAAACAAGTTTGTACCGTTTAATTATATATTAATGCTTGATTAATTAAAAATTTGTAGAAATCCAAAATTATCCGTTTATTTGCCTGTCCACTAAGACTATTCACCTCAATGAAAGGTTTTAAAATAGACTAAAATAGGTTTATATCTCGCAGAGGTAACCGAACATTAAGCGATTGTTTAAAGGAATAATCTAATTTTATTCATGCAATGACCGATGAGTCAATTAAATGATACTTCATTCTCCCTCAAGCGCCCCATTTTGGAGGTCTTTCGGAAGCAGGTATTGAAAGCGTCAAAATCATCTGACACGTGTCTTGAAAGATTCAAAATTCAGTATTAACGCAGACAATTTTAAATTCCTGGCCCCTAAGTTCCATGTCCAACAATACACCTCTCAGCCATTACCAATATATGCAAGCTCTAACCCAACACTTTTGGATGAGATGACACAAAGAGTACAAACGTGAAGGTCGGCGAATTAGTAGTATTAAAGGAAGAGAATGTAATTCCTTTCAAGTGGCCATTGCCACGCGTAAAGCTGTTATATCAAGGAAGTGACACCAATGTGTGAGTGGTTTCAATGAAGTTGAATGTTTAAATTCTAATGCTACTAATCTGTCATATAGCACCTCTGAAAAACTGCCGGTTTGGATGGAGTCCCCAGGATCTGTCCTCGGCCCGGTACTATTTGTTTTGCATATTAATCAAATAAGTGAGGTAATCCGTGGGGAGCATGTCTTGTATGCCGATGACATTCTCTATTAGTTTCCGATCTAGACAATACTCTACTTGAAACGAAGTGTACTGTGTCACTAACAAATGTTACCAAGTATTTAAATGATATTCGACTACAATACGGAAAAGACTCTGCTTACACAGTTTCACAATCCTCAAAAGAAAATCAGTAGCTTAAATATCTTTGTTAATGGCAGTGTCATATCGAGTAACTCTTCATGTTCTAAATTTTGGGTATTCATCTTGACAGTACTCTAATATTCCATCTACATTGCGACAGGTTGACCTCTAAATTAAGTACTTTATCATACGCTTTTATGCACCTTCAAACGATCTTGGATGCTAAATAACTAATCTCTGTTTACCACGCACAAATTGATAGTCGGTTACGTTACTGCATATGTCTGTGGGGCAATTCCCCTCATGTCAAATCAGTTTTTGTAGCTCAAAAACGGATTGTAAGAAAAATGGCTAACGTTCGTAGTACAGAATCCTGTAGAAATATTTTCAGACATTTTCACATATTGACATTAGTCTCCTTATATATATTTGAGATGTGCTTGTATGTTTTTAAGCGTAAGAAAGAGTACACCTGCGGTATAGATATTCATAGCTTCAACACTAGAAATAAACATAAGTATTACGTTCCTTTTGCTAGATGTAATTCCACTCTTAGAGCGCCTAATGTAATGGGACTTAAAATTTTCAACTGTTTGCCTGATAGTATGAAAACCATGCAAATGAAAATTGTTTTAAACACGCATTAAGATGTTTATTAATTGAAAAATCATTTTATAATTTAGATGAATTCTTCAAGTATACCGACACCACTTAGTAACAGTTCTTGTGATTATATTTTTGTTTTTATTTCTCTGTGCATTAGTGTGTAGTATTATCATATATTGTGACATGTTTTATTTACACCTTATACGTTATTTTTATGTTTGACAATGTCTATATCAAGTTCATTTGATCCTCGAGAATAAGCTACATTATTATTATTATTATTATTATTATTATTATTATTATTATTTTTTTATAATGGCTTAAACTTCTTGGTTATTTGCCATTTTCTGTGTACTTATATTTTTTATATATATATATCTGATTTTTATTCTATATTTTATCATATAGGTTAATATCTTTTAAATATTGAATCAATCTTTGTATTTTATCCTTATTTATTTTAAAATCATTCTTTATTCCATTATTCATGTTCCATTTTGTTCTATCTCCTATTAATTTATCACATTCTTCAAATATATGTATTATTGTTAATGGTTTGTCGCATTTCATACATGTGGGTTGTTGTGTTTTCGTCAAAATATGTGAGTGTGTTGATTTGTATGTCATATCCTTACTCTAGTAAGAATAATACTATGTTTTCTTATCATGGGTGGGTATGGTTTTCTATTGTGGACTGTAGTGTATGTAGTTTTGTGAATCTTCTTTCTTTCTCCCACTCTGTTGCCAACTATTCCACACATTGTTTTTAACTCATTCATCTCCTCAGTCATTGTTAGGTTCAATGATGTAAGTATATATTGTAGTCTGAGATCAGTGTTTCATTTTGTGGATTTTTGTATTTGGATTAAACATCATTCTGTTAATGTAGTGTGTTGCATTATCTTTAATTTTTTTGCATATTTTAACATGATTCACGTTCGTCTGTAACTTAACGGTAACATTCCGGCTTCAACGTGTAGGCTACTGATAGGGCTTGTAGGATATGCGCCTATTGCGTATCGTATGCACAAATTTTGGATTGTATCTAGCCTTTTAAGGTTGGTTCTTGCCGCTGAGCTATATGCTATACAACCATAATCAAAGACAGAGAGTATGAGCGTCTTATATACACGTAAAAGTATCTCTTTGTCTGATCCCCACTTGGAATGTGACTAGCATTTGAGAACATTTAACGCCTTACGCGCTTTTGCATTCATATAATCAATGTGGGCTTTCCATGTTAGGGTCTCGTCTATTATTGCCCCTAAAATTTATATTTGGATACGCACTGTATTTGTTGTTGTTTTAAGAATATATTTGGCCGATAATGCGGATGTCTCAATTTACAAAATGTACGCATACCGTTTTAGTTTGGGATATTCTAAATCCTACCTGCTCTGCTTCATGTACAATATTGTTAACTGCAGTTTGAGTGCAGCGTTCTGTGATTTGTTTCCTTCGGAGGATGCGAATATAACCAAATCGTCCACATACATACATCTACCTATGGTGGGATGGAGTGATCTTGTTAGTTCGTTGACTGAGATTAAGAATAGGTGACGCTGATAGGTGATCCTTGTGGTATTCCTGTCTCTAAGCAGTGTTTGCTTGACAAAGTGTCTCCGATCTTTACACGAAAATACCGTTCTGTAAGGAACTTGGATGAAATTCGCCATGTTGCCTCTTATACCATATGCATGTATTTTTTCTAGAATTCCATACCTCCATACTAGATCATACGCTTTTACGAGGTCAAAGAATATTGCAGTAGCGTGTCTTCTCACATTAAGAGCTTCTTCCATAGTGGATACTACATATAAAATATTATCTCTCGTTGAATATCCTTTTCGGAAACCCGATTGGTAATTATGTAATAGTTCGTACGTTTCTAAATATTTTATAAGTCTCTCGTTGGCATCCTCTCCAATATCTTTCCTATACAACTGGTTAACGATATTGGGCGGTAGTTTGACGTTTTTAAATGTTCTTTGCCTGGTTTCAGTATGGAATAATAAATGAAGTTTTCCAATTTGTTGGATATATCCCTCAAGCCATATACGGATGTATATTGATAATAAATCTTCCTTTGTTCCTTGAGGTAAGTTTTTAATCATTGCATATGCAACTTTATCTAACCCTGGAGAGGTGTCCTTAGTTTTACTAAGTGCGTAGTTTAATTCGTCCGTAGTAAACGGTACATTATATTGATTTGTAGTTTCTTCGGCAAAGTGTATCGCTACTTCTCTTAAAGTTAATTTTCGCCTAAATTCTTCATTATAGTTCCTCAGGCTACTAATGTCTTGAAAATATTCAGCAAATTTTTTAGCTAATTGATCAGGGTCAGTAATTATAGTATCTTGGTCTTGCAATCTTATAGGAGCTATATGCTTAGATTTACCTGATACAGCTTTAATTTTATTCCACACTTCCGAAATTGATGTTTTACTGTTATTTTTGATGTATATTGAGCCCATGAGTTTCTTTTGCAGCTAATATTGTCCGTCGTGCAATTGCTTTTGCGTTTCTTGTACTCAATCAAATTTTCCATTACCGTGTTTTTGAAAATGTTTTTAGCGCCTGTTTTTGGTTATGTATTACTTCTCTGACCTCTGCATTCCACCAGGGTACTGGTAGTTTATTTAATTTGTTGATGGTATTAGGTATAGACTTCGTCGCAGCTTCTAGTACCATGTTGGTAAAATTTGTTGTTAAACAATTTACGTCTTGCTGCATATCTACTTTCTTTATACTACCTTTAAAATGTACCCAATTAGCCTTGTTTAAACGCCATTTATCATTTAACTCCATTTGGTCTTATTTGCTAATGTAGTTAAGAGTAGTGGGTAATGGTTACTTCCATGGAGATCGGCTATTTGGTCCCATTCAAATTTTTCAAGTATTTCTGGAGAACACATACTTAAATCAATTGCAGAAAGACTGATTCTAATGTTTTTCAACGATTATCGTACCTTGTGGAACCCCATAGGGGACTATGAGCGTTAAAGTCTCCTAAAAGTAGAAAGGGTGTGGGCAGCTGTGCTATTAGGTTTTCAATCTCTGATAGTTTCCAGTTCTGATCTGGCAAATAAATGCTGCATATTGCAACCTTAACTGGATAACAGATATTTACAGCAATAGTTGCATATGGGTATTTAAGTTTATTTGCTTAAATACCGAATTTATATTAAGTAATATCGCTACCTTTTGCCCTGATATAATGGTGCATGTCTCTTCTAACAGTTTCATAACTATTCAGTTTAAACTCATCACTGGTTTTAAAATGAGTTTCCTGGAGTGCAATCGCTATTGGATTGTATTCCGCTATTAATAATTTTAATTCATCCGTGCTTTTGAGCATCCATTGCAATTCCACTGGATAATGTGCTCCATAATTAGGTTTAAATAAATAAATTTAAAATAAATAAATAAATAGATCAATAAATAAATAAATAGAAAAATAACAACGGACATATAAACAGAGCTAGACTAACAAACAAATACATCACAGTTTCATGATCACAAAAACGATATCAATATAATATCACAGACTAAACGGTGGGCTTCCGGGGTCTACCTTCTGCCAACCTTTCTTCTTTTTGTTTCAGTATATCTAACCTTTGTTCAGTACTAATTTCCTCATCAATCGAGGAATTAATTGATGAAACTGAAGTCCTCTTCCTTTTATCGGAAGTATCAGTTTCCATTTGTTCTGGAGTAACTTCAGAACTATTCGTTTTATCTTTTCACCCTTTTCGGTATTTAACGAGGTAATAGTTTTCAGCGGTTTCTCGTATGGTATTTTAAATGTGTCTTTTAACTCCGACACAAGCATCGGAATTAAACAAGATGCCAATTCTTTCACATTTATGTCTGTTGATTTGGAAGTAGAGGCAACAATTGTTGCGTATGATTCCTTGGATGCATTAGTACCTGCTTTTTCTAGCTTCGAAGTAGGAAATATTTTTTAACTTTTATTTCCTGTATTTTGCTTCCTCTTTATTTCGGACACTCCGTGACCTTGTTGAATGGTTGCCGTCACAGTTTATACAATGTATGGGTTTTTCACACTCTTTACCTATATGCATTTTCTTTCCGCATACACAAGTTTGTTCTTTGTTACATTTTGACGCCGAATACCCGAAAACCTGACATTTGAAGCACCTCAATGGTGGCGGAATGTATAATCTTACGGGTAACCTATATATTGCCAGTTTAACGTATTGCGGTAAATTATCGGAGCAAAAGGAAAGTATCAGACTAGCAGTGTTGATTACATTTCCTCTTTACGCGACGTAATTCTTCTTACATCTATAACTTTTGATTAGTTAGGTTTTCTAGAATTTCTTCGGTCGTGCAATTAAGGAGGTCTCGGCATGTAATTACCCTTTCACTATATTTAGTGTTTGGTGAGGCTCTACTATTACTGGAAAATCACCAAACGTCTCAATCTTTAGCAATAATTGTGTCTGTTTCTTTGTCCGTGTATCTATCAATAATCCTACTTTGGTTTTCTTACAAGAATTAACATCCCCAACTAAACTATATAATGTCTTTACTATGAAAAACGGGTTATCTTTTTCAAAACTACCTTCCTTCTTTTTAATGAGTAGGAACCGAGGAGCCACCATGCCCGACGTCACCTTCTCCATTAAATTGTCTCTGAGGGATTTTTGGTTGTATCCACAATAACATCCATGATTTTAGAGGTGGACTCCTCTACGGTAGTTTGGCAACGCTGTCTACCGTCAGCGCCTATATCAGAGGTTAGGTCCTCATATAAATTAGTATTACTCATAGTATTCCCACGAGAGGGATGGAATATACGTCGACTACAGCAGTGCACCCATACTATAGTAAGGCTATATACTGTGGGACGCGCCCATTTCCCACAGGCGTTTCAACGCTAGCGACCAGGCTTCCCCTGGCCACGCTTAGGCTTCCTCGCGCAATCCTTCAGCACCTAAAACTGCCAAACGACCTTGGGATTGGGGGATTTTTATAGAGGTTACCTTCCTCGTAGTCCAGGCAATTAAGCAAGACCACCGACCGCTACCTGTACGACGTTCCCAGCCACGCCCTGCTAGGGTCTCTGAAGTACAGTTCGCGGTTGCGGTATTAGGACACGGCTAGCGCTCATCCGTCCCCAGCAAGGACATCCGGCTTGCCACACCCGTATACGCTTTTGACGGCGCATGTCCTGGGAAGAGTAGAAAGGAAAGGAAGGGATGTCTCAGCTTTCGCTGGGAGCCTGAAGAAAACAAGAGTTGGAGTGAGGGTGCTCCGACAGAAAAGAGTTAAAGTAAGGGAAGTCACTCAAGACTAGTATAAGAAAAGTGTACTTCCAGCAAGGGGACGCAGGGTTGCCATCCCTGACCTCGTTAGACTGGTCCGCGACATCGTATTCTGTAGAGCTAACAGTGGCGGTTTACCGCCACGAGCTCATATTTCGATGTTGACCTTGCATCACTTACGATCATTTGCAAGGTCATTCCCTATCCGCCACCTGGGGACGCGCCTAGTAGGTAGTCCAACCCCTAGGTATTATTATTATTATTATGATTATTATTATTATTAAATATTAAATATTGTGAAACAGCCAGTGTCTAGAGATTGTGTTCTACCGTGTAATTAAGAGAACATTTAATGAACATAATATCTAGAGGTAAAGGTGTGTTGAACAAGTTTTACTACGTAAGTTAAAGGCGGATGGTGTGTTGCTGCAAATTAAACCCTTTTAAAGGATATGTTATAGAAACTCCTAGTTTAAGTCAGATAAATATTGAGCATGTTGTCCATGTAGTGTAGGCGACGGTACAAGTAAGATGTGCCTTGCTGTAATGTAACGTTTTTAAATATATACAATTTCCATTTACTAACTTCAATAAACGAATAAAGTCGACAGAAATATTAACGTAACACAATTCATTGTAATAAAACGTTTATAACGGTAATAGACAGCCTTTTTAAAAATGATCTCTATGCATTTTCCAGAAAACAATCCTCAAATAAAGAACAGAAAAGAGGAAAGCATAAACGAAATTATTGCACATAATGTAAACATAACTAAGAGTAAAATACCACAAATACATATCCAAAGGAAAGTTTGTTTTTTAACACAATTAGTAAACTTTAAATAAAAGCTTAAAATCTTTCAATCAATAAATAAAACAGCTATAAATAGACAACAAAATAAAAAGTTGTTTAATACAACCACAATAAAGCTGTTTATTAAATAGGGCATCGGCACTGTTCAAAATATACTATATATTAAATATACTAATATTTAGCCCCTAATTAAAACGTAAGATCAAGGACTCAAAATTTGCATCTAAACAGGGAACTTTAGATATTTAGCCAGTAAAGAGTTTCATATTCTTTTAATTTCAGTGCAAACCGACTAAGTGCGTAATTCTCAGTTAAGGAGTTATGCAACAACACACACGTGTAGCAGAAGGTGCACATCAATGCATTCAACAAAAGTCAACATGGCATCATCTGTAATGTAGAACGTCGAACCACGATTATGGTATCAGTAATGTCAACATTAAATGAAACCGAAAATAGGATACAAAAGCAGGTAGCAAGTCTAACGAATTACGGGTGTAAGATTTCAGAAGCTCACGTAAAAAAACATCATAGTAAAGGAAAAACAAAAACTACCGAGCACCATAAACCTATTGCAACACTCTGTAATGAGCACTGCAGTTAAATGAGACAACACGGCTGAATGTGCTAATGTTTATGATGGCAAAAAACAAGGATTTTTTAAAAACCACCGATTTCATTAAAAATTGAGAACAATGTGGTTTGGACTTTGTGTCGCCAGCGGAATAACGGCAGTGTACTACTACATTCAAATATACCTCGTATTGGTAAAGGTAAGTATGTTCGTCTACGGTAGTGCAGAAAATCCAACAAAGCCCAAATTACATCAATGAAATCTACAGCAGAACAAAACACAACATGTGTGTAACATACAACATAAAAAAATAAAAGCAACGTGATTTATTACCATTTCGGACGGCTTGAGCTTTCCACACTTCTTTAGCTACACCGATACATTCCCACCATACATACATTACGTATGTACGTCTAAGGATAGGTGCGGTTAGAATAGAATCGGAAGGAATGGAGTTAGGATTCTGAGGGAGAAGATCTTACTCCAGCAATCGCATAAATAGCCGCACACATTATGCGTATACGGAGTGATCATTTCGCTATGCCCATATGAGGAAAACCCCATAAGAAAACCTCATACAAGGTAGACGGTCATGGGGATTGAACCCATTACCTCTCGAATGCTAAGCAGGTTGTGTTACAATAGATCCAACTAACTCGGTATACAACATAAGATGCATGACTTCTTATAGAAACAATCGTCATTAACAAATACAGCAATGTATGACCGAATGCGATATATTTTTTGCCTAATAATTGAATTACTTATACGTGTTAACGGTATAAATTATTTATAAAATTCAATCAATATGTACTCTATTTCAATTAACTAATATAATTTTTTTAACCCAAAAGCTACTGTTGGCTTAAACACATTAGTAGTAACATTTATACTACTAGTTCAAGTGGAACGAATATCTGTTAATCAATATTAGATTATGTGAATGCACAAGCTCAACTCTACCTCACAGTACTCTAAACTTTGTGATTCGCCATGGAGTTTGTTGTTGCCAGAAATATAGTGGGATTTTCTGGTATAACACAAAAACCAATGCCTCATTCGAGAGCGGAATCACTTACATTAATTATAATAAATTAATTAGCGATATTTCATGATACAAACGTAACATTTATATTTCTCACATTAGAATGAAATATTCGGTCCAAAGAAATGCTAATTGCTGTGACTAAAATTGAGCTATCTGGTACAAATTGCGATTGCGAATGAAGGTTTAAAGAGCTTTGGTTTGAAATGCTAAATTCAAGTAGTACTTATAAAAACAAATACTACTTGAGAAACGAATAAATTCTAATCTGATTTACTAAAATGAAAATTGAGTATTTAGAAAAAATGTACATGCCCTATTTGGTCATATAATTTATACCTAAGCTGATTTCTTAGTTTAGCAGTCAATCTGTGCAGTTAAATATTTTGAAATTGGTACAATTAGTAATTTATAAATTGTATAAAATATCTAAGGTTTTATCTTGCATTTCTATACTTGGATAAAAATAAGCAAATTAAGATTGTTTTGAGTGCACATTTGTATAAAAAAGAGTTTATTGTATAAGTTACATAAATAAAGTACATAAAGATTAAATTTAATTCCAATTAAGATAAGACTTTAAAAGAACTGGACTTTTCACGCTCTTTAAAGATCTGATTAAAACAAGTAGTTTGCAATTAAACACGCATTGAAGCCTAATCAAATACTTCGTAAGATAGAAATTAAGTGTTAATTAAAATTTGTTTAATATCTGAATAACGATTACCTACCTTTATACGTGAGACATCTATTAAAGGAAATGAAATTGTTTTATGTTAATTAACTTTGGAATTTTTTATTTTTCTATAAATCAAAACGGTTACACCCCATTTAAGCTTAAACCATTTTTTGTAAAAATTAACATAAAACATATTTAAATATAATAGGGGGTTTTTTTAAATATTTAGCAACACCAAAACTAAAAGTAGATTTTCTTCAGTTCACTAAGATTTATAATTGATAAATATTATGCCCGTACAATATAGCCGCTCATCACAGAAAATAGCAAAATCCCCTGTATCAAACTTAAGTTAAAACACAGTGTATATAAGCCATTGGGCTTCAACGTATGTGCAGTAACTAAATATTAAGCAGCTTTAACGCAAAATAAACCGAACTTGGTGTGCAACCATTGTAATTAACGTTAATATTAAGAAAAGAACGGATTTTTGTAGTACAAGAGTTCCTACACCTAAAATTTATAAAATCTAATAGTTATAAAAGCGTTAGAAAAAGGTTTTAAGTCCACTGAAACTGAATAGCGATGTGCAGGTACCTTTGTCACTGAAACTTAATAACAAATTTAAAACTATTCTTATTGCTCTCGGGACTTCAATTCACGGAAAGCTGTCCACGGCGGACATGTACCATTTGTGAGGGTCTTGCCACTCCTTGCTAAATATACTTTTCTGGTGTCAGATCCACCAGCGAACGTTTGTATCAGTCTTGTCTGTTTTTGTGTATAGAGCAGTGTTTCTTACAAATTCCTTGCAACAGTAAATTTTGCATAAACCGTAATTCTTGGACGTGCGCATTAAAAGACAACTTTAAGTGGGACGGACTGACATTCATCTAATTTTGTATTCTTCAGAAAATGGCAAGAAAAAGAAAAACTAAGATTGGGTCATTTTCTGAAAATCAAGTGAAAAATTGTCGTAAAACTAGTTATATACGAAGGAATTTCATTGCTAAAGGCTACGGAACTAAGGGGGTGTCACTTCAGACCTAGCAATGTAAATTGTAATAGGAAAGAAGGGTAGAGTTATCCCCGTATGAAATAGCTTACCAGAGTAATAAATACAGGGTGGGCACCACATTCTCGTCGTTTGATTCACTGGGATACAATTTGTAACACGGTTTCTGTTGAGTTTGACTTTTCAGTTGTTTTATTGTTACAAGCTGTTTTCAAAACTGTAGTTAGTTTTTTTTCTACCACGTCAAGTTTTTTCTTTACATCTTATGAGAACGTGATCACACTCTGCGCAATCGGGGAAGGATCATAGAAAGCATCATTGCTCTTCTATTGGCTGACACACACCTTCTGCGATTGGCACCGGGTGAATGACGTAGCTCAGCGACGGGTTTATACTTGTCTAGACTTGTTCAGTTACGCCTGAGATACTGTACCGAGACGTTGTGTGTTGCTCTGAAATAGTGAAACGCATTCCCACGGTATTCTGAGTTCTTGCTTATATGCAAGGTTGCAGTGTTTGATTTTTTGATATATGAACTGAAACTAGCAGAGGTAGGCCATGATGGCGTAAGCAATTATAACTGGTTTGCGATTTTCACAAACCTATTTATCGCTGAGAGGGCTCTCTTGTTTCCTTAGTGGTGTACGTAGTGCTTATTTTAGTGACAGTTCTGTTATCATATCGCTTAAAAATTCTCAGTCAGTATGAATTGTTATCACCCTTAAAAAAGTATATTTTCGTTAGTGTCGTTACCGGCAAGGTGTGATCCCTTATGATATTGGTGATTAATTAAGTGTACCATAGAAATCTAAAGTTACTCGTGAGTGTCCTAAAAGCGCAAGTTATTGTCTATAGGAATAACATTATCTGCACCAGCTGTAGAATTTTCTCTACGAATGAAAATACGTAAGTAGTACACGGCCACCATCTTGGATTTTCTGGGGAAAACCCACATTTAACTTTTTATACGCCCACGTGGGAGACCATATTTTCCACCACTATTTTTGACGGCTTCTTTTCGGAGGCCTTTTTCAACCCCTTTTCGTCCCTAGTTATTTTTGTTTTTTTACTCTCCCTCGTGTAGGACGTGTTTTTTCACCCCTATTTTATGGCCGCCCACGTGTGAGCTGTTATTTTCACCCCTATGGTTTCTCTTCTAGGGTCAGCGCTTGATGGAATTTTGAACCCTAATTAGAGTCTTTTTGACAGAAATTTTTGTACTTGCTCACGTGGGGGGCATATGCAGGTCTTGGGTTTGGTCGTGGACTTGGGGTTGGTCTTGGACCTGGAGTTGGTCTTAGGGTTATTTTTGATGAACAGCTTTAACCCTAATTAAGGTCCTTTTGGTTGTATTAAGAGCACTACCCCTGGAGGTTAGGCAAACGAACACGCATACAATGTTGGAAATTGCATAATTACCCTAATAAGACATTATTATTAAAATTACCGATCCTATTGTTTTAAAATGGTCATATGCTATTGGGTACGTTTGGATGATCTCATCAATGTTCGGGTAGAATCGGTTATCTTCGAGGGAAGTTTGAAGTATTGACCTAACCACGCTCCTTTTTTAATAGCTGAGGTATTTTTCCTAAGACGGCAGCTTGCGCGCAAGCCCTCTTTAAAATGTAACTGTCATCAGTGAGCATTATTATGATGTATTCTCCTGATTATGAGCCAACATCAGCGGACTTTAGAGATTTTACTGGCTTGTTAATAAACTATTACAACATAACCGTTTACGATAATGATGGAAACGATGACGCGGATGAGCTGAATGTATCTCACATCCAAGTGATGATTTACAGAAGAGGAAGAAGAGCGATGAGGTGGAGGGAAGGACGAATCTCAAAACCATGATGATGATAGCGACGAATCACGGTTCAAGAAGAAGAAGAAGACCGATAAAGGTTGTTATTAAATAAAAATGAAGTATTGTTGTTTATAATAATTTTGTCAATAAACTTGTTTTTCCTAACGGTGCTCCCGTCTTGATTCATGTTGCAGGTTTACGAATTTTCGCATTAGCGTGTTTTTCGCTGGCGTGTTTTCGTTTGTGTGTTTTCGTTTTTGCGTGTTTTCGTTTTACGTGTTCTCGCATTTGTATGTCTTCGCGTTTGAGTATTGTCGTGTTAGCGTGTTTTTGTGATAGCATTTTTTTTTCGTTTGTGTGTTTTCGTGTTTGCGTGTTTTTGCGTTAGCGTGTTTTCATTTGTGTGTTTTCGTATTTGCGTGTTTTCGTTTTACGTGTTTTCGCGTTTTCGTGTTTGCGTGTTTTTTGTGTTGGTGTGTTTTCGTGCTTTGTATGTTTTTGCGTTTGCGTGTTTTCTCGCGCGCGTTTGTGTATGTGTATGCGTGCAAGCGTATGTGCGTGCGTATGTGCGTGCGTGCGCCCGTGCGTACGTGCATTCGTGTTTTCGTTTGCTCCTCGTGCTAAAGCAATGATAGTCGATTGTATGTAGTTGTAGGCAATGTTGTGTTGACTAAAAGCCATAATTGGAAACACTGCTTGCTATGCTCAGTCCGTGGAGTTATGTTTAATTAGCTTTTTGACAGATGTATTTATGATAAGGTCAGGCTTGATGTAAAATAATATAAAGGTAAAACTGGCTAGCTAACGTGTTTTGTTGCTACACGCACCAAGTATTGAAGATTCTGTTTATGTATTAAAAACGTTCTACAGTCTCGAAACAGAATGCAGATAAAATTGAAGGAAGTGAATACGGTACAACTTCTGCGAACGAACTGAAAGATTTGAAGAGTGTGCAGCATTTCCAGAGCCATGCTGAACCAGTTAATTTAGGGATAACCTCATGTCCATGTAATAATAGTGCCTGATAAAAACTGTCAGGGTTATTAGCTGCTTTATAGGTTGTTACAATATAATCGTTCAAGGTGAAGACGATAAGGTGATCGTATCTCAAAATCTCGATGATGGTGATGTCTCTATGAAATTTCAAATAAAATTAGATTACGTCACTCTTATTTCAGATTAGAAATTTTAAAGCGTTTAGTTACATTGCTATTAATCTCAACTGATAAAAATCCATATAACGTGAAGAACATGTGTGTGTGTGTGTGTGTGTGTGTGTGTGTGTGTCAGCAAAATTTTAAAATATTTGTTTTGAATGTAAATTTTATAAGTACAACATAATTGCTACTACAGTAGCAGTAATCATGTTTGTGTATTACTTTCTAATTAGTTAATGATCGGAATGTAATAGCTAGTTTATATCCAACCTGCACAAAGCGTGTTTAGTGAGACTACATGTGGACACGTTGTATAAAAATATTTCAGTTCAACATATGGTTATCATTACTAGAACAACTGAAGGAAAAACACTTCTAAATATAAGTGTATTATTTTTAATATAAATATATATATATATATATATATATATATATATATATATATATATATATATATATATATATATTTTTACCTGATATTGCTAACACGAATGTCGATAAAGATTTTTAAAATGTATTATTACTCTTATAGGATGACGTCATAAGATCCGCTCTACAAATAGTTGGCATGTATTCGTGGATTTTAAACTTGTAGTTATTGTTAATTCGCGTATAATAATAAAACCATTAAAACCTTTTGCCTTTTATTTCCATTATATCAGTTTGATTTTCTTAAAAACGTGTTAATTTAATTTACCTCTGTGTTACATATAAGTAATTATTACTTTCCAGTCTTTTTAATGGGGTTTTTATAACTGTTAATGAACACGTTACTATGAAACAATTTTGTGTGTATGTAATTGAATATGCAAATAAATCAGACATGATTTTCCGAATGTATAGGTGGTGCCTGTTTAGAAAGAGAGAATCTGCCTATATAAAAGTAGCATTGCATTAGGGTAGAAATTATTTATTATTTCACGTCATATTTAATTTAGACTTTAATGTATTCAATTTTGAACTGTAATTTGATTTTCGCAAACTGTAAGACATAATTTCGGTTGGTTGATTGAGATTGATCTGGTCGATTTGATCGAGCATGATTTGTTTGAGATTAATTAATTAATTAATTAATTGATTTGTGTGTGTGTGTGTGTGAGAGAGAAACAGTCTAAATAGAGAGAGGGAAGGAGAGAAACAAGATAGAGCAACAGAGAGAGAGGTGTGCATTACCGACCTCCATTATAGAAAATGTTCATTAGTCTATACGCCACTAGATGGCACTAAAATCAATTTTAACTCAAAGGGGCCAGGGCTCAGACCCTGATACAAGTCCTGTCTTAAATGGCTAGGGCCTCCTTATTAGAATACAATTTTGTATGACGGGGCGAAGGCCTACAGCTGTAAGATTAAGTTAGAACCTACATACCATTGCACCAAGGGGGTCACGATAAGGGCTAAGCTCTACACTTGTCTTATAAGATTAGGGTTCCCATAATCTCCAGCCAGGGGGCGCAGGCCCGAGAACAAGTTGCGAAGCCCTGAACGTGTTTTACAAGAACCTCCTTATTAGAAATACAACGTATAAATAAATTTCTTGTATAGGTAAAAGATCATCCGAACGCACCCAATAGCATATGACCATTTTAAAACAAGAGGATCGATAATTTTAATAATAATATCTTATTAGGTAATTATGCAATTTCCAACATTTTATGCGTGTGCGTTTGCCTAACCTCCAGGGGCACTGCTCTTAATACATCCAAAAGGACCTTAATTAGGGTTAAAGCTGTCCATCAACAGTAACCCTAAGACCAACTCCAGGTCCAAGACCAACCCCAAGTCCAAGACCAAACCCAAGACCTGCATATGCCCCACACGTGAGCAAGTACAAAAATTGCTGTCAAAAAGACTCTAATTAGGGTTGAACATTCCAAGTGCTGACCCTCGAATAGAAACCATAGGGGTGAAAATACCAGCCCACACGTGGGCGGCCATAAAATAGGAGTGAAAAAACACGTCCTACACGAGGGCGAGTAAAAAACAGAAATAATTAGGGATGAAAAGGGGTTGAAAAAGGCCTCCGAAAAGAAGCCATCAAAAATAGGGGTGGAAAATATGGTCTCCTACGTGGGCGTATAAAAAGTGAAAGGTGGGTTTCCCCCAGAAAATCCAAGATGACGGCGAAAGTTGCCCGTGTACTACTTACGTAAGAACAACTTAATGCTTGTTTTTTGTGTTAAGGTACGTTATCAACGCAACATAAACACATGGAGTTGCATTTCGTACTTATTTGTTATTAGGTGAATATTTAAGCTTTTATTAGGTTACAAAAAAATAAGTATATTAATCAAATTTTTCAAAGAAATCAATTAAAAAAAAAGTGAGAAATTGTTATTATTTCCCTAATAAAGCCCACGCATTGACCTCAGCAAAAGGAATATGCCTTCCAATCACGTTAAACAATTTACAAATTCCACATACACAAACTGTTAAATACCAAGGCCTACATTTAGACACTAAACTGTTATGGAAATACCATCTCACAAAAGAAAAATAAGTAGATATCAAGATAAGCTTAAAGTCTAGACCTAAACAAGGAAAGGGTAACCGAAAAAGAAGAACCCAAATATACTCTGATAATACCATATATACAAGGTACCTCAGACAAAATACGAAGGATAGGCAGCAAGTACACAATACGCACTGCCTTCAAATCGACCAGAACGCTCAGGTGAAAATCAACCAAAACCAAACCACTCGATGAAGATCAGAATTCCAAGAATTATGTATACAACCTACCATGCTATTGCGGCAGAGCATATACAGGAGAGAGTAGTAGACCACTCAAAGTGAGAACTCAGGGATATAAGAACAACTTCAATAAGGGCGAAACAGAGAGATCCAGAATCGCCGAAAACGTCTGGAACGAAGACCACCGTATCCAATGGGATAGTGGCACAGGACGAGAATGAAACTCGCCGGAAACTCAAGGAAGGCACATACATCGTACTAGCAGAAAATCCAATATTCCAAGCTAGTGTGTAAAGTAAACCCACATGGATTCCAATAACGCGCGAAGAGCTTAAGCGAAAAACACCTGCGTAATAGTAATAATAATAATAATCTTTATTAATGTTATTACCAATTAGCTTACACGTCAATAAAATGTAGAACACAAACTTTCTGTAACAAACAAAATAACTTGAATTGTTATATATCACAGTAACACAAAGATATATAATAGGGTATATACTCTTTGGTAACCTCAAGATCATCATTGAGTATTCTTGATAAGTACAACAACATTTGGGTACTAACAGATTTTTAACCACACTTTTGAATTTATCCATTTGAAGAGTTCGTACTGAAATATGTAACTTATTATAAAATGTTGAAGCATAATAGTTAACTGAGAAACGACATTTTGATACGCATAAAGGCATGTAAATGTCAATACGTGCTCTGGTATTATAAGTGCGTTGTTCTGAGTGGGTAAGAAAATTGATCTAAATTCTATAAATATATATATATATATATATATATATATATATATATATATATAGATTGCATCGCAATGATTTCTGACATCACGTTAATGTAGGTTAAGAACAATTCGTACTGCTCGACTTTCCAGAGCGAAGACTCTGTACATGCGTCGTGTGATCCCTAGATAGTATATAGTAAAAAACGATATTATGAAAAAGAGCATAATGCACATTTTTAATAATTTTAAGATCAACAAGCCTTTGCAAATGTCCGGAAAGGAATATGCATTTAGACAATTTAGAGATTAGGTAGTAAACATAAGTGTCCCAAGTTAAGGTTGAATATAGCTATATACACACCCAAAAACTTTATAGAATTTATACTATAGTTTTCACATTTGAATGTGAAGATAATGTTTTATGATTTATGAATGTTTAGTTTTAAATGGTTAGCTTGAAACCATTGTTCTCTTTACTGTGATATTATCATGTTATTAAGTGTTTCTGTGACTTTATGGGCAGTGGTTATAATAGTAGTACCGTCAGCAAATAGTATAAATTTAGATAAGGCGTCATACGGTTAAATATAATTAATATAAATTAGCAACAAAGGAAGCCCTAGAGCAGACCCCTGTGGTACTCCCAATAGGAACTTTTTTTTGATGTTGGAATACACATTGTTGTAAGGTACGATCTGACTACAAGTTAAGTAACATTATAAGCAAAATGGTTTCATCAGACAAGTTCTAAGAAATATATATTGGATTACTCAGTGGTTCATCGGTAAAGTTGTCAGACTTGTAAGTGAAAGGTACCAGAGTTCGAATTTGAGAGTAGTCAAGTGCTTGGGAAAAATCATAAAACATGAATTAGATTCAAGTGCGAAAACAGTCCTTCTCAGGACTAAGCCTGATGACGGAAGCAAAGTCTTTTTTCGAAACGTCGCGCTATAAAAGCAAAAACTGTGGAAATAGGCCGATCAACTCAACTAAGGTAAGTGAGCTGCAGTGGCTAATAGGAAGAAATATACAATTATCTATGGATAATAAACTCCTAATGTATAAATCACAATCTGGGCGTATGGATTGGACCTATGGGGTTGAGCCTCTAAATCAAATGTCGAAATCATTCAAAGATCTCAAGTCCAGATACTCCGTCAAATTGTAAATGCTCCTTGGTATGTAACTAACCATACATTACATACAGATCTGCATGTTTCAACGGTACCTGGTGTCCCAATGAGAATAGCTCTTTATTTACACAATTGTTGAGCTACCGCTAGAGGGCGTAACTGAAAATTAAAAATTAAAAAATAAATATTTTACAAATATCGCCTAATTAAGAGACATTGCAAAAAAAGGATTATTATATTCTTCTAAAAAATCTGCATATATTTGATTTCACAAGTTTTAGTCCTTATTTTCAAATAAGAGGTGGGTGGAGTGGGAACCTTATTTATGAAGAAACGCCTGTAACTCCGATTCTGCTTAATCGATCTTTTCAAACTTAATCTTGTTGAAAATAGCTCCTTTCCACTAATGTAAGGGTAATAATTTTTACACAACCTAGTAAGTAACATACATACTGGAGGGCGCCATTTATCTTTTTAAATCTAGTTTTCTTTGGATAATATTAAATAGGACTATGCAGTTTTAATCGTGGATTACAAAAGTAGACCAAATTAGCAACAGAACGGCGAAAACTTCATGTCGATATCTTTTTCCTATCGCGAGATATCTTAAGAAATGTGTAAATTTAAAGCATTTTCCTTTGAATATAGATTATTCGGGTTTTACTGAACGAATTTTAACAATTTTAAACTACTTAACAATTAATTTCCTTGTCTTATAATTTCAATATTACTGTTGCTGTCAAGCGGAAACGGTGTTAAGGAAGTTAAAATGGAAATATATTTGACAAATGTTAATATTCATACACGGTGATCACAAAAATTAATTCAATAACATAAATTTGAAAATTCTATATCTTCATTTTTTTAAATGACGCACGCTATATTTTTTTAATACCTTGTCTTCGTCTATTAATCGGCTTTCATTTCTATTAAATATGTTCTATACCTATCTCTAATAGTTTCGGAGATATTTAAGTTTGTTCAATTTTTTTCGTTGATAACACTGAAGAAGAGTAACATTAGTCGGTCAAAGCAAGCTATGAATACATAGGAAACTAAAAAACATATTAACTGAAATACAATCACTTAAAATTATAATAAATGATCAATGTGACCACCATTTTGTAGCTGGCAAACATGAAGGGTGATCACAAAAATTAATTCAACAACGTAAATTTGAAAATGCTACATCTTCCTTTTTTTAACTAGCACACCCTATATTTTTTAACTTCGTCTATTAGTCGGCTTTAATTTTATTAAATATGTTCTATACCTATCTCCAATAGTTTCCACGTTACGAAAAGTAAATTTGTCGTTTATTCAAAGACTTCATGTTTGCCAGCAACAAAATGGTGTTCAAATTGAACATTTATTACAATTTTAAGTGTTTGTATTTCAGTTAATATGTTTTTTAGTTTCTTATGTATTCATAGCTTGCTTCTTGTGTTAACAACGAAAAAAATTGAACAAACTTAAATATCTCCGAAACTATTAGAGATAATTAGAGAACATGTTTAATAGAAATGAAAGCCGATTAATAGACGAAGACAAGGCATTAAAAAAATGTATGGGTGTGCCATTTAAAAAAATGAAGATATAGCATTTTCAAATTTATGTTATTGAATTAATTTTTCACCGTGTATATTGAAATCCAATTTTGACAATAGATTAAAGTAAGCTCATGTATGAATAAATTCTATACCAAAGTATATTTTTTTATCTTTAAAGATAACTGTGATACGCCTACTTGAATTACTACATAAAAATGTCAGTTTTTAGTTAACTTTGCAAATATCTCAAAAACTGTAAGATTTAGCTTGTAAGTAATTCTTATAAAAAAGATGTAAAATTATAAGGAGAATAAAACAAAATAATATATAGGGTGTTCTATTTAAAAATCAAAAGTTCTGTATTGTACCGCTTTTATATTACACCCTGTAGAAACTAAAACTATTTTTAGATTATGCAGCTTATAAAAATAGACAACTTTCGTATTTAAACTTATCTTCTAAGTTTAATGGCTAAGGAGCTATCGAGCGAATACGTACTATTGGGACACCCTGTATATATATATATATATATATATATATATATATATATATATATATTGATATGATATTTGTTAAGCTAAATATCATAGTAAAAGAGATAGAGCTCAGATTAAAAGCTACATTAAGCATAAATTAATTCCAATGGAATTGAGTAAGCATATATGTAAAGCGCAAATTGCATAAGAACGAATTAACATTATTAAGTACAAATGTGATTATAGGACATGTTGTTAGCTAGTTAAATCAAATTTCATAAGTATAAAAGTGTAATCATAGCTGAACAATAGATTTCTTCATTATAATAGTTTCCGAGTATCTTCGGAATATTCAAAATATGTATTTTCGTCTATAAAATACATATAATCCATTTGTATGAGGATATTCTAGTCTGGTAGCACAATATGCTTCTATTCTAAAACAAAAGGAAAATAAATTATATTAATCTAAGTAAAAAAAGTAAAGTACATGTTAAAGAGTGTGAAATGAGAACAGATTTAACAAGATTAATATAACTTACTAAGTTTAAAAGTGAAATTAAATAAATATTATGTGGAAGTGTTATAATTTAAATTTACATACTTTAAGCAAAAAGGTTGAGAAACCAGGTTATGGTGATTTTGAACGTAGTGGTTGAGATGGAATTTTTCAGCATAAACAATAAAAGTGTTAGAGTCTGGTGAATCCTGATGTGTTTTGTGTCATATAATCCATTTCTGTTTGTAGTTTTCCTGTAGGAAGTAGAACAAGTTAAATGTAAGTAAATTTGTATATGAAAATTTTCATATTTGTTGAAATTTAGATAGTATCAGAATTTTAAAAGGAAATATGCCATGTGAGGTATCTATGGAAAAAAATTTGCATAGAATTCAAAAATAATTATGTTTTAAAGATCTGTCTACGTAAAAGAAAGTTATGTGTAAAAATAATAATTTACATATTTCTGAAAAATGATTCGTTCGTATAACCTAAAATTCTAATAATACTAAACAAATTGAAATTTAAAATTGTAAATAGAAATAAGGTTAACGTAAATACTAGTCCGGGTGATGTGTTGTCGGTACACAAGTAATTTGAATGCAGATAAAATTATTGTATTTTTGGATACAACAACCTGAAGCTAAATTATTATTTTTATTAATCTAATAAAATAAATTAAAGTGCTTTTTGAAAAGTGACAAAGCGAATATTGATGCAGCATACCTATGTATGTTGGTGCTGTAGACCTTCCACCGATCGATCAATAATATCAATGGAATTCGAGTTACTTCTGACTTGGATATTGGAACATCAATATTCGAAATTGGATCAGTTGCAAGAAAGTACACATTAATGTGAGTTTATGAATCTTATATATTTATTTTAGGTTACGTTGAATATTATTATTATTCATTTACATGTTTATATGTAAAAGATGTACTTATTGATTTTATAGTGATTCAATATTATTTTAAAAGGAAAAAGATACCTACCCAAATTAAATTGTCGTTATTGTTTAGTCATGATGAGATACATACACATATATAAAAAGTCAATGAAATTCGCATGCGCACAACGTATTATATATTTGCAGATGATACAAGGTGTTTGAATGAAATTAAATTATACACAATTCCAGATTTATTTTAAAATCACAATTGAATTTATTTTACAAAAGAACCTTACGTAAATGTTTTTTTTTTAAATACTGAACTATATTGAACCCTATCCCTTGAGATGCTAGTCGAATTTATTTAAATAAGATCAACAGTAATTATCATATTAAATGAATGATGGTACAACGTGGTGAAGATGTAATAAACTACACGACAATTTACTAATACAATTAATCTCTATTGTTACATTTAATTCAAATATGATAAATTATTACACCATAAAGAAATAAATATAAATATTAAAATTATAGATTTCATATATATATATATATATATATATATAAATATATATATATATATATATATATATATATATATATATATATATATATATATATATAATATTAGTTTGAATAGTTTATAAAACAACTAAAAATTATTAATCAGCCTATATTAATGTGTCAAATTAAACTGTTTCATTTTATTTTGAGAGCTGAAATTTATTAATTTCTTCTTCAGTCAATCTAAAATAAGCTACTAAGTAACAATAATACTACATACAAAATCATTAAAATTACTTACAATGATTTGAGATTATTAAGAAAATTAAACATCTATAGAAAGAAAATAGAAACTGTTAAATTAAGTATATATATATAATTATATTGGTCAATAAATTAATAAATGTATTATTAAGAGTTTGATTATATTGTCAAATTTTGAAAGTTGATAATAAACAATATTCAAAGATATCTTTATATTGTTATTATGTATTTAATTAAATTTATATTTTTGAAATTTGTCATCAAGATGTAGGATGTTAGAATAAATGACATTTAAATTTTGAATATCAGACCTAGAATTCACTACGTATATGCGTCATCTCAAGAAAAAGTCTTTTAAAAGAGTTAGTTTCAATTTCCAAAACTTTTGTGTTGTCATAATCAGGGTGGTGTCCTTATTAGGACGTGATTTGCTAAAGCACATGTATTTTTATTATTACGAATATCACTTTTGTGTGAAATAATTCTAGCTTTAAGAGGTCTTGAAGTAGTACCTATATATTTCTTATCACAATTAATACATCCAATACTATAAACAACATTAGTTTTATCTTGTAATTTAGTTTTATCTTTAACTGAAGTAAACAAGTTACCAACTTTTTTTAATGCTCTAGTTGATACTTTAATAGTATCATCTTGTTTTAGGATGTTAATGATTTTGGGCGTTAATTCTTGTATGTATGGAATTGATCTGTATTTAAAATGGATACTACGGTCATTGTCTATATTGTTATTATTTAAGGTAGTTTGTAATTGTGGTTTTATATTGTCATTAGGTGTTGAATAAATTAATTTTTAGTCAAACCAATAGGTAAGAATTATCTATAAACAAGTTATAAAGTTTTTTAAGTTATTTTTAATAGTGTTGGGTGACTTATATTGTATATTCTATTCTTTAACATAAGTAAAATATTAATTTTCATTTTACAGTGTGTTCTGATAAGTAGTTAATATATCTGCCAGAATTAGTTGGTTTTGAATACCAATCAAGAATAATACGATTATCGTTAGTTCTTATTAGTTTAGTGTCCAAAAAAGGTACACTATTATCTAATTCTTCTCCAATTGTGAATTGAATGTAATTATTATAATTATTGAAAGTATTTAATATTTCTGTTATACAATCACTAGGAACTGAACAGATTATATCATCAACATATTTTTTGATAAAAGGAAGTTTGAATGAAAGTTTAGGAATGCAATTGTTTAATAAGTCATCCATCACATACTGTGCTAAAATTGGTGATATCTTACTACCCATAGGTGTGCCAAAAATTTGCTTATAATATTGATTGTTAAAAGTGAAATATGTAGTATTAAACACAAATTTAACAACGTCAATAAAAATATCTTTTGTAAGAGTACAGTGACTTGAAATGTTATTCCAATGAGTATTTATACTTTGAATAACTAATTCTAAAGGGATGTTACTAAAAAGTGAAACAGCAATTAAAAGATATCTTTGAATATTGTTTATTATCAACTTTCAAAATTTGACAATATAATCAAACTGCTTAATAATACATTTATTAATTTATTGACCAAGCTAAATAATTATATATTACTAGTACTTAATTTAACAGTTTCTATTTTCTTTCTATAGATGTTTAATTTTCTGTAATAATCTCAAATCATTGTAAGTAATTTTAATGATTTTGTATGTAGTATTTTTGTTACTTGTAGCATATATTTTAGATTGACTGAAGAAGAAATTAATAAATTTCGAAAGCTCTCAAAATAAAATGAAAAGAGTTTAATTTGACACCCATTAATATAGGCTGTATCCCTAATAATTTTAGTATATATATATATATATATATATATATATATATATATATATATATATATATATATATATATATATATATATATATATGCCATATGGGTATTGATTACTTTTCAGAATTAATAACTTATTGAAAAATAACAAAATATCACCTTAAATAATGGAAATCATGGCCTACCCTTTACTAATGTTGAAATAATTAAGTGTTGTTATGTTTTAACTAAGATAATGAAATATCTCAAAAGTGGTTGGATTTAGGTATAGGGAAAACTGATACCAAACGAATTGGCTTAAAAAAATACAGCGGAAAATGTAATAAAATACAGGGTGTTCTATTTAAAGTAAGCAACTTATAAATGATTTAAGTAGTGCATGTTGGCGGCTAAGTTTAAAACACCCTGTATGAAATATCAATGAGATGGATATATGGAGTTAACGGGCAAGCGATTGTTGTTTATTGGTTACAATTTCACGTCACTAGCTCCGTTATTAATGGAGATATAGTTATTTAATGTGGACTAGGATTTTTTCAAAATTTAAAAAAAAAATCGAACTATCTCGAAAATACTTCATTTTTGGTATCTAACATTGTGCACAAATTTTATCTAGAATTTTATGTAGAATTCGAAAATAAAATAAAAAATATTAGGTTCCATTTAAAATAACAAAGTTGACGTCTACTTCCGGTATAACCGGAAGTGCCACATTCAGGACAATATTATATTTGAACTCAGCGTCATCCAAAACCTACAGCTTCGTAATTTCAGATTTTTAACACAACTGTATCCGCCATTACATTTAATCAAAGCTCTTCGCGCCACGCCCTGTATATGTATACATAATGTTGAAACAAATATCAAAACAAACAGCACTATAAAATGTAACAAAAAAAAATTAAATTAATTAGAGACGACCTAAATGTTCAAATTATCGCCCATCGTTTTCGATGCAAGCATTTACCCTTTGAAGAGTGGATTGATCAGCAGTCTCAATTTCTGCTCTCGAAATACTCTGACTGGTATTTCGTATTATATCGATCATGTTGTCTCGAGTCGTGGGCCTAGTTGCAAAAACAAGGTCTTTAATTCGTCGTCAGAGGTAGAAGTCTAGGCCAGTCAATTCTAGTGACCTGGTTGGCCAAAAAAATAGGCTTTCACGTCCTATACGTTTATCAGAATATCCTTCACCTAAAAATTCTCTTACTTCTCTGGAGAAATGCGCCGGAGACCCATCGTGCTGGAACAACATGGACCTACGAATTGCTCTGGTTATGCCTTCTAGAAGAAGAGGCAATTCATCCCTTAAAAAATTCAGGTAGCGTTTCCCACTGATTGAGTTATCGAAAATAAATGGTCCAATTATCTGACCATTTAAGGTGCCACGCCATGCATTTACCGACTATCGACCTTGATGTTGAACGTCTTCCATCCATCATGGATTATTCTGCTACCAATAGTGCATATTGTGACGGTTTACCTTACCATCACTTCTAAATGTAGCTTCTTCTGACCACAAAATACGTAACAGCAATTGAGGGTCGTTACATATCATATCTCCAGTTGCAATAATCCCACCGTCTATCGTAATCATTCAATCTTTGATGCAGTACTACATAATACGGATGTAACCTAAAAGAGATATAAAATCCTAATAAATATATTTCCAGCGTTTTAAAATAAATAAAGTAATATGTTACGATATAATCATGCCAACAAATATTATTGTGTAGGTGTATTTTGTGTAAGAAACATATATTATGCAGATGAACTTACCTGTCTTCTGTCAAAATACGGTGAACGGTGGTTCTGCTTTTTCACAAGTCTCTCGTTATTGCTCTGATACTTAAACTGTGGTTAAATCGCACATATCCCAAAACATTTATTGTGTTTACCCCTAAGCAACCTCTGCCGCACCATCTATAAACAAGAAGATTTACATTTCCCGACGTTCTTAAAAGGTGTATGACTCGACGAAAAACTCTACAATCTGGATGACGTCTGTCTGGATATGCATTCAAACTACGTGCCTACCATGTCAAAAGCTTCTTGGTTTGTAATAATCATCTTAGATTTAACTTTTGAAGTAAATTTTATGTCGAATTTAGTACTAATAAATCCCAATGAAACGTAAATGAACGAATTACTGTGTTTAATAATCTGACACGTCTTTTTGTATTTTTACCATGGCCCACCACTTGTTTTGATATTTCCATTTTAACTTCCTTAACACCGTTTCCGCGTGACAGTAACAGTAATATTGAAATTATAATTGGTACCATTATTTATAGGGCAAGGAAATTAATTTTTAAGGAGCTAAACATTGCTAAGATTCGTTCAGTAAAACCCGAGTAATCTACGAGGGTTGAATAACCCTCGTAGATTACTTGGGTTTTACTGAACGAATCTTAACAATTTTTGGAATCAAAAGTAAGGTCCGCTTCACTGTAACAATTTGAATTTTGAAATACGCATGCGCGCCGACTCTCGACACGTTTTTCGCGTCAAATGCCACCATTAGGATTGTTAGTGTTGCCGTCTGCTGTTTACAGGGTCAGTTCGTAATGTTTAACATAATTAATCGGCACGCCGATTGTGAAATAAGATCAGTGATTCGATTTTTGTCAGCAGGAAACGTTCCAGCGGCAGAAATTCATCGTCAAATAACTGTTGTTTACTGTCCTAATGCAATGAGTGACAGTAAACTGCGTATGTGGGTACGAGAGTTTTGGATGGGAACAGATGGACCACCCACCGCACAGTCCGGACTTGGCGCTGAGTGATTTCCACTTGTTCCGCTACCTAAAGGAGTTTCTTGGCGGCAAGCGTTTCGTCACAGATGATCACGTGAAAGAATCTGTTAAAGACTGGTTATTAGGGTGCAGCGAAAAAATCAATTTTTTTTATTTCTTGATGGTGAAAAAAAGTTTTTACTAAAGCTCAATTATTATCCTGATTTAAAAAAAAAATCGGAAAATACCTTCTGCCCTCTACGCACCCTTAAAAAAATTGAAAAAAGTGAAAATTTCAACTTATTTATTTTTCGTTCTAATAGTGAAAAAAAGTTGTTATAACCCTGCTTAAGAAAAAAAAATCCGAGAGTATCTTCTGCCCACTACACACCCTTAAATAATGGAAAAAGTGTAAAAAGTAAATTTTATACTTTTACTCGTATTTTTAATGGTACAAAACAGTTGTTACAATGGTTCAATTAATAAACTAATAACTAAAAATTGAAAGCATGTCTTTTTTCCCATATGCACTCTTAAAATAATGATAAAATATAAAAAAATCTTAGGTAATCAAGAAAAGGTAGCTGCTATTCCAGTTCTATCCCTCTCACTTTTACTAGATGCACTTGAGAGTGAGTCTATTGATTAAATTGACGTTGTGTGTTAAACTCGGGCATTGCTGCTCTGGATTTAAGAGTAACCTTAACAAAACCATCTCTGGATTCTGATCCCATAACGCTTTGTGAAGCTTCAGTTACAAGTTTGACACTTCTTTCCACCGCCTGGGTATACAGGGAAGGTTGAGAAGTTCTATTGTGTTATCGCCTTGAATTTCTTCTTAGAATGGGTGGAGTTATTATTTTAATAGCTTGCCAATCTATAAGGTCGATATAATCGGTTGCCTCAAAGTTTATTGTTGTAACACTAAATGTTCTCTTTTTATCACAGTTCACTCTAGCCTTTAATATACGTCTTAGTGCTAGTTCTTGAATAACTGTTCTATTATCTGTAAGCATACATATTAACAGATTTTCGGGGTGAATAAAAAAGGCAGTACGTTGTATTACTGCATCAATAATACTTCTTAGCTCCGGTTTCAAGTATCGACTTAATTGAATTGTTTCCCAAATATGTTTAGAACCATTTGTGCATGATACATTAAACTGTGTCAAGTCGTTAAGATTTGAACTCGGGTTCTTTGTGCCAATATATAGCCCCAGTATTCTATTGGCTGTCGTCAACCATCTGGCATGAGCCAGTTTGCCAGGGTCCATACCATATTAGATAATTCCAAAAAACACTTAATACTGGAGATCGCAGAGCACATTTGATAGTGATATTTTTGAACTGTATTTAACTCGGAAACTACTACATCAGGAAGATTACAAGCAATTGGTTTAAAAGCTACAACTTCTAAGTTCTGACAGGTTTCCAACGATTTTCCAATAGCTCCCACAAATCCACGAGGTCCACTGGTGTCACCGTCAAACTGAAAAAGATGCCTTAAAGAAAGTTGATTAAAATGCAGCAGACAAATAAACCACTGTAACGGGCGGTTAATATGTGCTTCTATCTGAGATATAACTCCGTTCTTTGATCCAGTATTAACCACTGTTCCATCACATCCTACTGCTAATAAATTGTCCAAATTAAAATTATTTGAAGCAAAAAAAGTTAGTATGGACTCTGTAATACTTTTAGCAGAACCTGACGTAGGCATGGTGTGTCCGATATACAACGATTCAGGTTCTTGGATAAGTGATATGTGCTCCTCTACTATAGTTTTTTATGCCTTTTGTTTCCAATTACTTTTTGTGTCATGGTCTTATCTTTCCTTCCGTCAAAATAAAGAGCTTTGATTGACTTCTCAACATCGTCGTCTTGGAAACGTTGCTTACTTTTTACTCTAGTTCTTCTGACTTTACTCCTATCTACAACATTCATTTTGTCTTCTTCGGAGATAATTCCAACATCTTTCAGCACAGCTGATGCTATGGCTGTTGCAGATATGTCAGATAACTTGCATCGATCACAAAGTTGAGCAAATGTTGGTAATTCGATGCGATTTTGCCCTCTAGTTTGTAGGCCACCTGTTCCTTTTGACGTAGATGGATGATAATCGTTATATTCCTCGTTACAACTGGCTGAAATATCAAGCATTGTTTCATTATAAACTTCATGAGTACTATGAGTAGGAGTAGATCTGGAAATTTTTATATTTTCCTTTATTGTTCTCTCTTCTCTTTTCTGTATTTTTTTTTGCTTTCTACTAAGTCTACATTGCCGATGAACATTTTCCGGTTCGTTCTCTGATCAGTTAAGAAAGCTTGTTCTTGGACTGGTATTTTATTTGCTTTTTGGCACGAACAATTTGTAAACGTTTTACATTTACAAGTACTTATATCAAACAAGAAACTGGAGTCATCTTTAAATGTCTTTACTTTTGATAAATATGAATTATTTCGTTTTGATTCTGGATGTCTGATAATTTTAAGATACTTGTCGTGATACGATCGAATACATTGAATGGCACGTGTACGAGAGACAGTCGGAAGTGATGCTTTCGACTACAACTTACAATTTTGTCACTTAGGATTTCACAAATATCAGACACTGTTGGCTCCTTTTTGGAATTAGGGGCCTTAATGTCATATCGTACATACAAAAAGCATTTAATTAGATCTTTGTAAGTTGGCAACATATTACCACCAAAGTCACATGGTGCTCCGAAAATAGAACATTCCACTGTTTTTCTGGTATTCATTGTTACTTAATTACTGCCGTATTTAATAATTTACAACGATCACTAAATAAACGTTTTTCAATCACCACCACTCACAATTATCTAACAATATTTGTGGCTTGTTGCTATGTCGCTTCTAGGAAACTGAGAATTGGGAAAGGAAGTGTGAGACGTCGCACGCATTACTTCTTTTGATGACGTCATCATTGAACATGCAGGCAGGACCGGTTTCTCGAGTGCAGTAGGTTAATTATTTAATGCGTGGAGGAGTGCAACTTTTTTAATATATCTGAAAAATATTTCTTGGGAGTTCCTTTCATTATTACGCAATAGTAATAAGAATATCAAAAATATTACCCTTTTAGAGGGCGGTAGAGGGCAAAAGACGTTATTATATTTTAACAAAAATTTTTGGGGTTACTTTTTATGTTTTTAAAAACTTTTTTTCGCTATTAGATGTCAAAATTAAAAATTTAAAAAATCATCCCCTTTAGGGGGTAGTAGAGGGCAAAAGGAATAGTTTGTTTGCAAAAAAATTTTAGCGCTATATTTCTAATATACAATAACATATTTTTTTTACTATAAGAACTTTCAGTAGTAAACTTAAAAATTTCGCCGATTTCTACGACTTAGGCATTCAAAAACTTGTTGAACGATATGATAAATGCTTAAATAAGTATGGAAATTACGTAGAAAAGTTGCAAGGAATGTAAATATAACAATTATTTTTTAAAAAATCTTTGATGTTTTTTTAACCAGAATTGATCTTACTTTTGGAATAACCCTCGTATATTCTCAAAAGGAAAATGTTTACAATTTACACATTCCTTAAGATATCGCGGGATAGGATGAAGATATCAACATGCGGTTTTCGCCATTGTGTTGCTAATTTGGTCTACTTTTGTAATTCACGATTAAAACTGCATGCTCCTATTTAATATTTTCCAAAGAATTCTGGATTGAACAAAATAAATAAATATCGCCCTCTAGCGTGCATGTTGTGTGGAAATTATTACTCTTACATTAGTGGAAAGAGCTGTTTTGAACAAAACTAAAAGATTAAAAAGAACCGGAGTTACAGGCGTTTTTTCATAATAAGATTCCCACTCTCCCCCATATCTTATTTGGAAAAAAGGAATAAACCTTTTGAAATCAAATATACGCAGAATTTTTAGAAGAATATAATGATCATATTTTCAATGCCTCTTAATTAGGGGAAATTTGTAAAATATTTATTTTTAATCAATTACGCCCTCTAGCGGCTGTCCTACAATTCTATAGATACCGAGCGTCCCAATAAAATGTATACACTCTTTAAATGACTATAACACTAACAATTATTATAATACAGAAAACTTTCAAAAATGAAAATAATGTTAACAAATGTAGAAACTAGTCAATTATCCAAAATGTTCAAATTGTTGGCCATTGTGGTCCATGCACAGCTGATAATGCTGATTAATTGAATCCAAAACGTTCCTAATCATTTCAATTGGTATTTCCGCACATTCTCTTTCAATAGCTGCTCTCAACTCTTCGATTGTAGCTGGTTTTGTGGTGTAAACATTGTGTTTAACATGCCCCCACAGAAAAAAATCCATGGGGGTCAAATCCGGTGAGCGTGGAGGGTACTCGGTACTTTTTTTTATTGGTACCACTCACAAAATTGGATTCTGCGGTCATAATCATCTTCATTGAGAGCGTGCACTAATCTAGGAATAAAACTTCTCCATTTGGCACGCTTCAAAATGTGATGGACGCTCGATTTTGAAACTCCTGCCTCACGAGCCGCTTGCCGGACAGATTTTCTAGGTGATTGCTGAAATCTTTGAATGACTGCTCCTTCTCTTGTGGGGCTGGTGGATGATCGTGGTCTTCCGGAATGGTTCTTATGGACATCCTTAACAGTTCCTTCTTCCTCAAACTTATCTCGCAAACGAGTAATTGTGAGTCTCGTTGGTGCATCTCGTTGAAACTCCATCCTAAACCGTCTTTGCACTTCACTTACGTTCTCAGTCTTCCAGTAGCACTTTAGAATGAATTTTCTTTCCTCAAAGTTTAGTCTGATCGAGCCATTATTTTACGCAGTCACAACTGAAAAAAAAAGTGTCGTTGTTATGAAATGTTAAAGAGTATATACATTTTATTGGGACACTCGGTAATTTCCAGGATTTTCGCGACGCCACTTTTGTTATAAATTTTTTTTCCGAAGCTGTACTATACGCGGTTTTTGATATATGGCTAAGGGCCATTCTTATTGGAAGACTCGGTACAAGACGCAATCCGCACCTAGTTAAGTTATAGTTTTTAAAATCAATTTAAGTTATGCAGGCGATATGGCTCAATCGCTGGATATCAACCAGATCCTGTTATTTGTTATTAGTGTTAATAGTGGTAATCAAATCTTTAGCTTATAGAATTATGCACTATTCTGATTCCTAAATAAAGTATAAATAAAAAAAAAATTTTTTTGACTGCATTACACTAACACGTACCTATATATCATGTTTTGTGATTAAGACATTAATTTATTTCACAACGATGAATTTTGTTTAATATAGGTCACGATTGCATAATGCCAAATGCTATTTTTAATTTTACGTTATGTGTGCGGAAAGTTAGTTTAAAAATTATTACTTTTTGTTTACCGATCTCAAATTATCACATTTGGGGATCAAATAAGTCACCATAGGTCACTGCAAGGGCGAATTTTATTACAAGCAATAGTGAACGAATTCACACGTTTTGGTATTCATTTGGCTGAACCGTAATTAAAAATCACTTATAATATTTATCATCTTTCAAACTGGTCCTAGTAATAAATGGGACTAGACATTTTTTTTGCTAATGGCAAGAAATCTGATTTACAATAACCGTGATAACCACGCATTTTTTTTAAAATAGATTTTTGGGCCGTCATTATCATGCACGTGCTTAAAGTAATCTTTTTTAAATTCTCCGGTCAAAAGTGACTTTACAAGTTTACCACCTTTGTTACTTCATCTTATCACTTACTCATAACTGAAAGGTCGTCAAGAATAAAATCCGAACTAATACAAAGTACAAATCTTGACCACCAATAACTTGTCTAAACTGCCTTAACACAATATAAATTATCTAACAATTATTTAAACAATAACAAAAACCTCTTGCATAATTAATTAAGGAAAGTTTGAAATATTAAACACGGATTTAAAGTTTAAATATAAAGGTTATCGGTAGCTTCTGCGAAGGACTTGACGTTCATTATCTTGATAGGATTTTATAACAGTGTTATAATTTAAGTCACAACAATCCAAAAAAAAAAAATAAAATCCGGTTCATAGGTATTTTATAGGTTAGAGAGTAAAATGTGAATTAGCAAATCCACTTGTGTTTTTAGTAATGTTGTTTTGACTCTAGGCTGCTCTAATTTTTTTGCTCTTTCATCAGGGTGGTATTGTAAATAGATAAATAAGTACGTGTTCATTTACAAGGTGGTCCTTAAGTAATTGTACATAGAAGTACGGCAGATTCAGTATCGTAAAATATTGCGATTTGAAGCAACTTGGTTTAATAAAATGTTGCAAACATGAAACAGGGAAGATACAGGGTGTTAAAGGGTAAACTTTAAGATTTATTTTTGTTTGCAATAACTTTAACGTTTTTGTAGATGCACAGGTTGTCCCATTTTCGTATGTTTTACGGGGTATCTCGCTTATTTTTTAGGTTAGAACCTTGCGGTTTTCGCGACACCGTGCTATTTTTTAATGAAACCAAAGATGCACTAACCAAATTTGCCATAGCCATCTTAGTTTGTGTTACAGGGTGGTTTTGGAAAAATTGCATTTTTAGTTATCCCCTGTAACTCTGTTATTGTCAGACATATTAAAAAAGTAAAAACTGATGTTTGTAGATTTTTTGACGTAGAATCCAGTGGCGTACTCAGATTTTCTTTAGAGGTCACAGTTTTTGAGATATTGACATACCTTTTTTTTTTATGGGACACCCTATATATATTTTTTTTATCTTTTTCCCCTTGCCAAGAGCTTTTCAAAATATAGCATAGTCTATATTTATTTTTAGAAATAACGTGACAAAATAATTTTTTTTCTATAATTTACATTGATAATAGTGGATAGCCGTGGGTAACCATGGTAACGCAAAAAACAAAATAATTAACATTCTGCCATTACTTAAGTATTTGATTTTTGAAGTTTCTGCTTCTCTCAAATTATTCCTGGTTACATTTTCTCAAATTAAGTGCTGATATTTATTGTTATTCGTTGTTTTTGTTTATTGTTATCGTTCTTGTTCTTGTTGTTGTTTAATTATTTTTTAATATGGCTCGAAACCAAAAATTTCAAATTTTGAGAAATATGATATGAATACCTGCTTCATATTATCTAATGAAAACGCAGACCAGGCCTTAGAACTCTATCTGAACAGGTCAGTTAATCTTTACCTTAGAATTTGTATTTATTTTATATACCTATTTTGTCATATAGATATCCCGAAAGAAGACAACCCGACAGAAGAATATTTCAAAAATTAAAATTTAATCTTTGCCAACATGGATGTTTTGACAAACCTCGACCCCAAGTTTACAACAAAGAGAACGAGGAATCAGAGATCAACGTTTTAGCAGATGTTCAAGCCACTCCTGAAACCTCGTGCAGGAAAATAGATGAGAAGACCGGGTGTCTAAAACAACAGTGCAAAGTATTTTGCAAAAACATAAATTCAAACCCTGCAAGTATAAACTTGTTCATCATCTGCACCCTGGTGATGCTGAACTCAGGACAATAATTTTGAAAAAAAAAATAATTTGGTCAGACGAGGCACATTTCACAAGTTCGGGAATTCTTAATAAACACAACTCGAGGTTTTAGAGTCAAGAAAACACCCACGTGATTTTTCCTAGAGATCGTCAAAGCAGGTTCGGATTTAATGTCTCATGCTTTATTTTTAACCGAAAAATAGTTTACAAGATTTATGAAGAAAACCTATACTCTAATGGGTACAAGAAAACATTTCTAGAAGATATTCCACTGGCTCAACTGAACGATATATTCTTCCAGCAGGATGGGGTTCCAGCCCACAATGCTAGAATAATACAAAACTGGCTAAATGAACGTTTTCCCAGGAGATGGATTGAAACAAATGGACCTGTTCGATGGCCACCACGATCACCGGATCTCTTTGTTTTGGTTTTTTTTTTGTGGGGGTATTCAAAGAATAAAATTTATTCAAGGCAATATGCCAACATGCTACAATTAAAAATTGCAACGGAAAATGCTTTTGCAGAATTACGAAGACAATCGTTTATTTTGGAAAATCCTATTAAAAGAATTTATAAACTTTGTGAAACTTGTAGGTGACATAATGGTCTGCAATTTGAACAATATTTGTTTAATTAATTATTTTGTTTTTATCAATGTAAATTATAGAAAAAATCATTTTGTCACGTTATTTATAAAAATAAATATAGACTATGCTATATTTTGAAAAGCTCTTGGCAAGGGAAAAGAGATTTAAAAAATTATACAGGGTATCCCATAAATAAAAAGTAGGTTATATCAATACCTCAAAACTGTGACCTCTAAAAAAATCTAAGTACACCACTAGATTTTACGTAAAAAATCTACAAATATCAGTTTTACTTTTTAATATGTCTGACAATAACGGAGTTGCAGGGGATGACTGAAAATGCAATTTTTCCAAAATCACCCTGTAGCACAAAAAGTAAGGTGGCTATGGCAAATTTGATTAGTGCATCTTTGGTTTCATTAAAAAATAGCAAGATGTCGCGAAAACCGCAAGGTTCTAACCTAAAAAATAAGCGAGATACCCGTAAAACATACGAAAATGGAGCAACCTGTACACATAAAAATTTGAAACGGGAGGTTTTAGGCACGAGAAATCATAGTTTGGTACCTACTTCAATGTAATTTGTGGAGGGCGCCACATAGGCATAAATTGTGGCATAAATGTGCACTAAATTTTTTTGCTGTTTACTTTAGCCCCATTTTTGTACAAGAATATTAAAGCTACGTTATTTTAATAGAAAAAAAAATTATACTTGTCATTAACCCTAACACTTAACGGTTTACGACATAATGGCATTTACACATTAGAAATGTGTATGGCACTTTAAACTAAGTCCTATTAGGAATGCAATACATTTACTTTAGAAAAAAATTAAGAAAACTAAGCTAAATAACATTATAACTTTAATTGTGTCACATTAAGTGTTCGATGTCTTCCATTCTCGTCGATGCATTTATCTACACGTTCCATAAAAGATCGTCTCATATTAAACAACATCATTGGCCCAAAAGAACCCGCTGCTCTATTTATTTCTTCCCAAAGTTGGTCGCGGGTATTTAAAAAAATATTAAGGCTACGTTATTTTAATAGAAAAAAATTATATTTGTCATTAACCCCAAAACTTAACGGTTTACGAGATAATTGCATTTTAGGGATCAGCTGCATGACTATTTTAATTATTCATTTCGGGAAACATTAACGTAATAGGCGAACTTCATGAATTATTTTGACAGCATAACATTCTTGTTGAATTTTGTAATATTTAGTTTGTATTTGTTTTGGTTAATTAAAGAAAAGCAGAAAATGCCGAGGCATAATAATTATTCTAATACAGATATTGGTTGCTATTTACTGTCAGCAAAATTGTAATGGGCATGCTGTGAAACAAGAATATTGAGAAGATATCCAAACAGGTAGCAACCTAATCATCAAACATAATTTAGACGAAAGTGGTTCGTTTCATCCTAAGCGTGATAACGTAGGCTGAAGAATAACATGCCTGATGAAGACGACAAAATAATGGTTCGCATTGAAGATGATCCTCAAGTTAGTACACTACGTTTTTTCTGCTACTTTAGGAATTAGTAAAACTTCCATCTTAAAAAGACTGCACCTCGAGAAGTATCACCCATACCATTTTACTCAGATGTAAAATTTATTACCAGCAGATCTACCGTTAAGATTCCAATTTGCAAGTGCTATCCGAAACTGGCAAAACCTTCGTTGGCAGAGTATTGTTATTTACCGATGAAGCTACCTTCACCCGCCGTGGTATTTTTAATTTAAGGAATAATCATGTTTGGGCGATTGAAAATTCCCATGCTAAAAGAGAAAGGCATTTCCAAAATGAATTTAAAATAAACGTATGGTGTGGGATCATTGGTAACATTTTCTTAGGTCTGTACGAGGTACCCCATAATTTGGACGGTGAGAATTATTTACATTTTTTGCAAACTGCTAATTTATTGGAAAGATTGCCACTGAATATAACTCAAAATACGTGGTTCATGCAAGATGGTGCACCGTCCCATTGTACGAGAGAACTCAAAACATATTTGAATAACAACTTTCTTGAACGCTGATTGGTCGTGGTAGCCATTTCCCTTGGCCAGCACGTAGCCCAGAATTGAATCCTCTCGATTTCGGTGTATGGGGTGCTATGAAGCAACTTGTTTACAAGGATCCCATAAATACCCGCGACCAACTTTGAGAAGAAATAAATAGAGCAGCTGGTCCTTTTGGCCCAGTGATATTGTTTAATATGAGACGATCTTTTATGGAACGTGTAGATAAATGCATCGACGAGAATGGAGGACATATCGAACATTTAATGTGACACATTTAAAGTTATGCTATTTAGCTTAGTTTGTCTTAATCTTTTTTCTAAAGATAATGTATTGCGTTCCTATTAGGACTTAGTTTAAAGTGCCATACACATTTCTAATGTTAACTACTACTATACTTTAATAAGTTTCATTATATTACCTATATTAGCGTATACGCCTATTACATTTCTCCAAATGAATAATTAAGTAATAATCACGCAGCTGATCTCTAAAATGCGATTATCTCGTAAACCGTTACGTTTTAGGGTTAATGACAAGCATAATTTTTTATTAAAATAACGTAGCTTTAATATTGAGCTAACTTAAATAGCAAAAAGTTTAGGACACATTTATGTGGCCTATGTGCCCTCTACAAATTACATTGAAGTAGGTACCAAATTATGATTTCTCGTGCCCAAAAACCCCCGTTTCAAATTTTTATGTATACATATCAAAAACGTTAAAGTTATTGCAAAAATAAATCTTAAAGTTTGACGTTTAACACCCTGTATCTTCCTTATTTGCAACATTTTATTAAAGCAAGTTGGTTCAAATCGTAATATTTTAAAGTGAGGAATCTACCATACTTCTATTTACAATTACTTAAGGACCACCTTGTATACAGGTTGTCCCGAATTGCAGAATTCAAACTTTAACAAGCTCTAAAAGCATATGTCGAGAAATGCTTTATTTTCGAAATATAGGGTGTTAAAGTTTTAAGTAAAATTTTCACGATCTAAGTGAAAGTTGTGAAAGCTAGTTTTTGTAAAATTATTTACGAACTCAATAAAGAGTAGTTTTGTAAAATGATGCACCATTTTAGAAATTGAATTAACTCTAATTACCGTTTTACCACTTATTTTTTATTTTCAGAAAATGCAGTGACGTACCATTTTTCCTTCAATAATATTCAGTACAAATACCATACGGAAGCCACTAACAGACATTTAAAAAATCTTTTACACCCAAAATGTTCTTTGATGCTCGAAAGATGAGTATTAAATTTTTAGAAATATCTAGAGTGTATGAAAGATGTGATAAAAAATGATTTTTTCTTAAAACTTTAACACCCTGTACTTCGAAAACGAAGAATTTCTCGACATTTGTTTATATAGGAAATTAAGGCCTATTTTGGATGCAGAATACGCTGTTATAGTTTGGACACTCCAATTCAGGACGCCTGGTATATACACGGTGTTTCGAAAATGTCTGCCAAAATTTCCAGGACGTATTCTGTGTGTGAAATTAAGCTAATTTTATCAAATGAACAGATGGTTCAAAAGCCATAATTTTCGAGTTACAGGGTGTTTTGAAAAAGTGACGTTTTCTTTGATTTCTCAAGAACTATACACAGACAATCTGATATGTAGAGTACTCACGCTCTACATGAGTCATACACTGTTGACTTCATAAATAATTATTAAGTTTTTCACTTTATGTTGTTTATATACATATTATCAGCGCAGAATGCACGGCGGGGAACCGTCCGAAAAACTTGGATTCAAGGATTTTATAACAATATATAACAGTATATATCCAAACAAGGGATATTTTCATTCTATATAAAATTTATACTCAGTGATGGAATCTAAAATCTATATTCAATTCTTCACACGGTTCTCTAACTGACTTGGTTCTTAGTTCTTTGAGTATATCGTAGCAACACAAGGCTGCCGATAAATTAGCGGAGAGTTACAACAGCGATTTGTAGATCAGTCTTAGAAATAAGTTGGTCCCATATCTAACATTGATAGATGCTTTTAAGGAGAACCACGATGTCGACAGAGAACCAAAAGAAATGTATTTCTACAGGATTCTGATGGACAACAACATAGGCGCTGCATTTCCTAACATTGAGATTACATTGAGAATGTACTTGGTATTAATGGTCGCTAATTGAAGCGGAGAAAGTTCATTTTCCAAAACGAAAATTACTAAAAGTAGGCTGCGTACGACGATGACTCAAAACGTCTTGTATATTTGTCATTTCTCAGTATAGAGAGTGATTTACTTCGACAAATTTTTTTCAAAGTGTAAAAATAAAATTATCAATAGATATTTATTAATTGAAAGGGCCTACACTTTTTTCTTTGCCCCGGACCCCGACACCTGATTCCGACCTTGCATATTGTTATACGTATTTGATTATCACACCTCATTTTACGTTTTCTTTTTATGTACAATACCCTGTATCTTTGAAACGAAGCGATTTAAAGAAAAATCCTGCTTGGAATTTTTCTTTGCCTTGATGTATTCCTTCCTCATCCTCACAGATTTTCATATCGAAATAGTGAACCAGTGGCTTACAGTATGAAGTACATGATATAAAATTTTCTTGTCTATCTTAGAAACGAGCTGTCAAATCAGAAAATCGCAAGTGACCTTATTCATGAATATTGAGTTGACAAATAGGGAAATGGAAACAAAATTCGAGTAAATCCAGTGGCGTAAAAGTTCAACCTAAAAAACCCTTTCGACCGGGCAGTATCGAATAATTGAGTATCGCGAGCATCAGTGTATGACTCGTGTAGAGTGTGGTTAATGTACATAACATCAGATTGCCTGTCTGTATAGTTCCCCAGAAATCAAAAGAAAATGCTCCTTTTGTCGAAACTTCAACACTCTGTATCTCGAGAATGGTGGCCTATGGACAACATATTCACATGACAAAATTAGCTTAATTTCACAAATAGAATACGTCCTAGAAATTTTGGCAGTCATTTTTTAAACACCGTGTATAAACACACCGGCAAAATTATGGGAATTGGAAAAATTTACACTAAGTTTGAACCCTTAACTCGAATATGATAATTGTTTTTAAATTGTAGCTTGATACTTTAAACAAACATTACTTTCTTTAAAGTTCTGTATATGACATTTCGACCAATTGTTTAAAATCAGCAATAGGTCTAACGTGTCCTTAAAGAATCAAGCTACTATTTAAAAATCGAGTTAGAGGTTCAAGAAAAAAATGAAGTCAAACTTAGTGTATATTATGCCAGTTCACTTTATTTTGCCGGTGTGCGTATATACAAGGTGATCCAAATCCAGTGCACACCATTGATAACTTCTTTAATGTTAAAGCTACAACATCGGTAAAATTAGCAAACTTGTATAATTTTTTCCGCTGATTACAATAGTGGAATTAGAGAAAACAGCATCGCGTTTAAAATAACATTTTTTTAAAATACAACACCATGTATAATATTATTTTTTACGGACTTCCATGAAATTTGGAATAAAAATGGTTATTACGAACTTTTTGTTAGCATTAAAAATAACGGAGTTATATAACCTAACCTGAACTAATTCTAAACTAATTTGGTAGGCTGTGGAAACATATCACGGTATTTATAATGAAGTTATGAGGATATAAAAAATACTAAATTTACAAAAATTTGATTATCAAGCAACATTTTGTTCTAGGTTCTAGCACTACAATTCTAAGATGTTCCACCTCGTTCCTGAAGACATATGTTAACTCGTTTATGAACATCATTTACACTTCTGAAAACGGCCCTGTCATTTATTTGACAAAATTCTTCTGGAACTGCATTTCCGAGAGCATCAACATTATTGTATCGCCTTAAATAAACGCGATCAGGTTGTCTTGGAGGCCATGAAATCGGTTCATTAGTTCTAATCTATCTGCCGTTAAAAATATTATTCAGAAGATGACTAGTTTTTCGATAGTCGTAAGCAGGTGCTCCATTCTACTGAAAAGTGACATCTAAAAAATTGTCCAAAATCTCCAGATATCTTTCGTTGGTGAGGGAACCTTCATAAATAAAGGTCCAATAACTCTAGATGAAATTATCCAACACCAAACGTTAAAACTAAAACGAATCTGAGCAACTTTTGATTATGCTTGCAAGGGGTTTTCTCTTGACCAGTAATGATGGTTTGTTCTGTAAAACAGTCCACAGTTAGAAAAGTTTGACTCGTCACTCCATAGAATATTTCGACAGTTATTGGTATTTTGTTTGTTGACAATAGTTAATATACCAATAGCAAAAAACCATTCTTCTTTCAGGATCTCTCAGAAGTAATATTTGAACAGGTTCGTACTTATAGGGGTAGTATTTATGTTTCTTCATTATTCTGTAAATCGTACCTCAAGCCAAACTGGAATCTCTAACAATGGGATAAGGTTCAAAATTACCAATAACTTCTGTTTCAACTACTTCACTAATTACCTAATTCTTTTTCAACTCCTTTTTATTAAAAACATTCTCTTTAGTTTCGTGTAGAGTTTTAGAAAATATGGACGATTCGGTTGATCACGTAATGGGTATAACTGCTCGTAATATTCTTTTGCTCTTAGCGACCATTTGTTATTCACCAAGTAATCTTCCAACATGTCACATTTCTCACTATTTCAAAACACACAAAGGACAGTTTTATTTTCAACAGATAATTACACGTTTGACATAAATCAACGTCATGTGTTTCCGTAGCCTCCTAAATTAGTTTAGAATTAGTTTAGGTTTTTCTTATAACTCCGTTATTTTTAATCCTAGCAAAAAGTTTATAATAATCATTTTTATTCCAAATTCCGTGATAATTCTTAAAAAAATAATAATATGCGTGGTGTTCTATTTAAAAAAATTTTATTTTATCTAAAAAAAATGATACAAGGTTGCTAATTTTACCGATGTTGTAGCTTTAACAATAAAGAAGTTACTAATGTTGCGCACTTGATTTGGATTACCTTGTATATATATATATATATATATATATATATATATATATATATATATATATATATATATATACAACGTATACTTTTCTTGGGCCCTGTTTTGTTTGACACCTTTGGCAAATATTTGACAAACTACAATTATGGTAGTATTGGGAATCTGATTACATTCGTTAACTTCATTATGGTATTTGGCAATTGAGATTTATCAAAACTATATTTTTGTATGTAGTAATACTCAGAGCGTATTACTCACGGTAACCAGAGGTCAATGATAATACTATCACAGGATAAAAGGTTAACTGCTAAAGCAAGTATAAAAGACATCAGCAACTTTGTCAAAATCACATTTGTTCTCTTAAAGTAGCATGATGGCAAGGTTTGTATATTTCTTCATCGCCGCTCTCGCATTTTCTGTAAGTTTGTTTTTTTTTTAATTACCTACTTTGTGCAAATCTGCAATTTTAAATTACAGGCTGTTTTGGCTGCACCCAAAAAAGCAACTGCCGAAAAAACTGTACTTGAACAATTAGTTGAAAATGCTGAAACCGTTCGTAAAGATTTTGAAGCATCCCTTCAAAAAGTGCTGCCCGGTAATAAAGAATTAGACAAAGTACTGCTCGATGTTTCGAAGAGTTTTGCCGTCACCATCGAAAAGGGAACCAAAGAATTAACTGATCAAGTAATTTAGCTTACATTACGTTAACAATTCGAAGTAATATACTTTCTTCAATTTAGGCTGCCAAAAACAAACCAGTGCTCGATAACATTGTTAAGGATGCAACTACCAAAATCACTGAATCAATTGCATTTCTCAAAGGTTTAGCTGGAGATGATGTAACAAAGAAAGGTGAAGAAGTAAGACAAAATGTTGAATCACATCTGAAAACTATCCTTACTGAAGGAAAAAAAATTGAAACTGCAATTAAACCAAATATTGAACGTAAGTATAAAAAAATAATTATGAAACAAAACTAATTAAAATTAATTTGTTTATATAGATGTTCAAGCAAATGTAAAACAGTTCGCTACTACCTTATTCCAAGAATTAGCAACAGCAGGTGAACGTCTTAAAGCTGATATTGACAAAGCTCTTGCCGCAAAACAATAAAGTGACTGCATTTATTTTTTACAAATATTGAATTTGGTATTATTTAAATTATAGCAATAAAATTTACAGCTCATATAATTTTTATCTTCTTTACCTACCCCTTGAAATAATTTTATAAAACGCGGAACGTTTGAAAAATCATGTCAAGGACGATGATTTTTAAAACAGAAAGGTAGAGGGTTCGTTATGAGATAAATGGCATAGTATTTTAAAACCATTCACTAGCAAGGTGTATCAAGTATAATTTAAAATATTTACAACACTAAGATTTGCATTTCTTTCAAATAGCTTATTTAACTGTACAATCAACTCTGTCACATACAATATAGACAATTACTTACTAATTTGTC